>JAOYNN010066881.1:0-12143 GCA_025770095.1 Goniobranchus kuniei | reverse complement strand
ATTATCAGTATTATTGTTTTATAATTATTACTAAGACCTATTGAGTTGACCTGCGGGTAGGCCTACCTATATATATCTGTATCTAGTATCTATTATAGATCCAGATGTAGATATCAGGTAGCCTAGGCCTAAACTTTGCCTTACCCAAGTCAAAACGCTTCGATTTCGAATAAAATAGGCCTAGGCCAAGATCTAGATATCGAGGCCTAGATCTACATCTGGATTTAGATTGGTTAAACAATGCCCTTGCAGAGAGAGGGAGAGAGGGGGGAGGGAGACAAATAGAGATGGAGAGAGAAAGATCGTGGCATGAAGGAAGGCGAAACTAAAGGTCATCCTTCTACACCCTTCTTTTCTTTCCTTCTCTGATGACTTGGCTCTGTGAAATCACTTACATTATGTGTAAATGAAAAAATATTCTAGATCTATGTAACTTCCTTATCCTTGACAGGTTTGTTTTGATTTTAATTAAAAATAAAAAAATGAATAACAAGGACATATTTTGATATTTATATGCCAAGTACTTAAAGTGCTAGTCAAGTGGTACAAAATTATATCTGTTGATAAATCTGTAGCCGGACGAGTGTTTTTACTTCATTCCATTTTGTGCTATTCAAATTTATTTATAGATAATGACTAAGTGGGGATCTTCTGATCTTTCAATTTTAATCTTTTGTGTAAATGTAAAAATTAGCTTTGTATAAATTTTGTTTTTGTAATTTGATATTCTTCATCAATCAATTTTATAGCAGGTAAAATTAATACCCGCTTTTGTTTATATGCTGAGTCAAGTATTTGATTTCAAGAAAATTACATTGTGTACAATATGAGTTTTAGATTATGAATCAATAGACTCTTTCGTTTATCAATTACTAATAAAATTATGCTACATATCTTGCATATGCTTCTCAAAATAATACTGTTAATTTAAAGGTGAGGGTCTTGTCACTTTGCTTAATATTTTTTCTTTCCTTGAAATTGCATTATTATATTACATGATATATGAATGATAACAAAATCTGCGTGTACTTATATTTTCATCATTCTGATCTTTGATAGTCTTAATACTTCTTCAAATTTGTCCTCTACAGCTTTTTTATCATCTAGCAGGAAACCTAAATCACATCTTTGTGAGGTTCTTTAAAAAGGAAACTAAAGTGTCTATACAAAAGAATGTGGACAATTGATAAAATGAAATTATTTACATAAGCATACACAGGTAATTTAAAATATTTTCTGGTTTTCATACATATTTTATTTCATCTTGAGAAACAAGAAATCAGAGGAGTAATTTAGCATGACTTAAGAATAACTTTTTGAGGTGCAGGACTTTTGACATTTAAAATTTAAAATGTCCAAATATAGATCAAGACTGGGATGACAAGGTTAGCTTACCCTAGACATTTGAAGAGATTCCATCATAAGCATCAGAGCTATGAATTGGAGACAACTTCAAGCCATTGAAAATATTGAGATTGTTTCAAAATACTGTTTGAATGATGAAAGTCGCAAACAACTGATTTCATTTATGCAATACTTTTTTGTATGTTTCAGTCTTCTTTTGATTTTCTACAATATATTTTATTAAAGTATTACTAGAAGTAGTGGAAATATTTCCTTACAAATGGTCTTACAAAATTAATGATCTTGCAAGAAAGCAAATTTAAAAATTCAGTGGTAAATATCAAAAGATTGGCAAAGTAAAAATTAATGGACCTTATACATATCAGTCTAGTAATAACCATCAATGGATGGCACTGAGCGCGAGAGGGGAAATTTGAAGAGTGTTTCATTAATTATCAACAAACATTTTGACTGCTTCTCTTCATTAGTACCGTAAATCTTGGGGCAAGGTGGTGCACCTGTAGCCACAGCTACTTGTTTTATTTGAAATCATAACTTGTTTCATAAATCACTTTTTAAAAAAAATTTATTGTACATGAAAAAGGCTCCCATTGGCCAGAAGTAATTTTAAGTTAATGTTCTTGCTGACTATAAATTATGTCACTGCTACTTAAGTTAAGTATTTATGTGGTTCTCACATGTATGATTCATCCTCAGTGAAATCTCCTTCCTGAAATGTTGCCTTTAGGACAGACCTCATGAAATTATCTCTTTCATACAGCTGTTTTTCCAGCCATGACCCCTATTCATGATATGCCTGATGTCATCCCTCCATCCTCTGTTTGGTCTTCCTCTTCTGCTTCATTTTGGCATCACCCCTCTGCCATTGAACTCTCTTGGTCTGAATCAAGTAAGCTGAGCCTAAAAGATATTTTTTCTGTGAATAAAGGCTTCATCTCTCTTTTTTTCTTTTTTTTGTGTGTGTGTGTGCCTCAGAGCTGATAAAGCATTATGTAATATTTTGCTTTTTGCTCATATCTGATTGACTTCACAATTTCTCGGCCATGATAGGAATACTTAATTAGATCTTTGTATTGAGATTTAAGCGATGCCCTCACATCTGTATTTTTATGGCTTCTTCATTCTCATCAGATGAGTTGTGCTGTTGACCAATATCCTTTCTTTCTTGCCATTACTGATTGAAAATGCTTTTAATGGTTTGATTTTCCTGTTTATAGAATTTCAATTTCCTTTGCACTTTGAACACAAGAGATGCAATATCTTCTTTGTCTCAGCCTTACTTAAAATATCTGCCCCACCATCAGTTTGCTTTCCATACATCTGTTATCAAATTAGTAATTGTCTAAAAAGAACCTTTATTTCTTTCTCCCAATACAGATTGTTTTCAGATTTGCTTTTGAATGGAAACCATTAAAGGTCATTGATTCTTGAAAAGGAATGTATGGAGGTAGTTGGGTAGGCTCATGTCAGATGGCTAAAGAACTTTTGGTTATCGTCTGGAGCACTGATAGAGAAAAGATACATAACATGTCTCAAAGCAGACTCTTTTAAAAGCATTTTCCTTTTGAAATGAGACTAATAAGAGACTTTTCTTCTCATGGTAGAAAGTACTTGAGTTTAGATGAGTGGAGATGATATTTTTGTCATTTTCACAACTCAGTTGTCAAAGAAATGTTTATAAAAAGTGATGTATTTATCTCTACTTTTTTCCTTTCATATTTATATAAAACATTTGGCTAAATGCTTACCTTATTCCAGTTGTTTGACTCCAATGTGTGCCATCTTTATTCCCTCAGCATCATCTAATTCAATAATTTCATCTATTTTTTTGTCTGTCTAATCAGCCTTCAAAGGCTCTTGTACAGTGTACAAATCTAATATCTATTATATCTGTAAATGTAAGTATCATCAGTAATATTATTTATGCTGAAATATGATTGTATAGTTGAAATAATGTTGTATTTAACTATGTGTTCACATTCCAACTTAACGTGTTACCATTTTATCCAGATATCCCACCGTCCTCTCTTGTGAGTCATGCATTCCAGTTGTGAAAATTGATATATTTTCGTTTTTAAAGAGATTTTTCATATATTTTTGCTCAAGAAATCAGAAGTATGAGCTCATAAGATGGATAAAAGTAATACTAATTATAAAAGAATGACTTATTCCTCTGTATTATTTATTCACTAGTTTCAATGATTTCACTCATTCCATCTTTATGTCTTTTACTTTATAAAGACTAGAGCAGCATGGCTCCATTTTATTTTATTTTCTGCTTATTGGTATGTAGCTTAATGCCTTTTCATTATAAAATGTTGATGGTGAAGTTCATCATAGAAGAAGACAGACAGGACTTAGGTTTTAAGTTACATTTGTATGCCGTCCATTGTCAAATGCAGCCATCTTTTGTCTTTACTTTGCTACTGCTTACAAGTTTCCGTCTCAATAAGATTCCAAACATTTTTAAATTTCATATTTGTCTTGTTTTGTGTTTAGGTGAATAAAATTTCCTAGATATACTTTGTGCCAAATAGGCAGGAGTGTCTTTGTTTTGTACTTCATATATGATTTCCATCCATTCATTTCCCGTCCAAGAAGTCAATCTTTTTATTTTACTAATTCCTTAATAATTTTTAGTAAATTGTGAATGATTTAATGTAAATACAATGAAATAATACTTTCCGTCCACATGAAAAAGCAACATGTCTGCATTTTCACCCATAAAATTGCAGTGATGTAGATATGATTTCATAAAGAGCTATTTACCACTACCATTACTTGAGTGTGTGTTGTTACCATATATACATCTCTTTGTGGTTTTGTGTATGTGTGGGGTGGGGGGAAGTGTTATGTAAAAAGGTCATGGATCCCTTCATTTTGATTTATTTGCAGTAACATAAGAGTTCAGATTTTTGTTTAGAAAACCTGATAGGTTTCAGATGTGTCATTGTCTTAGAACAAAGTTGATGAAAGGTAATCCGATGTGCACCTTATAACACTTTGAAATTGTGTAGATTGAACAGTACAGGATTTGTTTGTGTGTGTGTGTGTGTTTTGGGTAGGGGGTAGGGATGGGGGGGGCAATAGGGGTGCTAGCTCAGTGGTAGCAAAACTCTGCAAGAGTTACAAGTCAAGCCAGGTTCATCATGGTCACTAAAAAAGTAGATGGCTGTTTGGAGTAGTGTCTCACCGCAGGATCTGGCCCTTAACATATCATCATCGTTGACTCCTCCGGTATGGCAATTTACATTACTTACCTCACTCAAATCAGCAAGTTCGAATGGGTACCCCATTAAAGTCAACAAAAGATCTTGTCAGATTGCAACAGGCTGCTACATTATATGCTCCTCAGAGAGTTGAGGAGATACCAGAGTGCTGTGGCCTTCCATGGAAATATATGATGCAAAGTGTATTAGCCTTTGCTTGTGTGAGGAGAGGGACTATATGAAACTAATCATTTAAACAATAGTATACCCAAGAACAGCTGAGAGTACAGTAGATCATCATGTTTAACCATCGACAGCAGGAAAAATGAGAACTCAGCATTGACCAGAGGAGTTGAAATCCCTTTTTTTCTTCATTATTTATACCATAAATTCTTAAAACAATGACCATAGACATGAAGAGATACTGGAGTAATGACAGCTTGGCAGGGAATTCTTTTTTCCTTTCTTCTAGCTCATATTTTTGCATTTTTGTGACCGCCCTGACCTGCTTTTCTCAAACCGTCCTTACCAGCTTCACCGTTACAACCATATCCTGGCTGATCATGTCACATTCCCAGAGCCAGAAGTCCATAGGGAGTGTATCAATGTTAGGCTACCAAGGAGCCACCAACCAGAATATGCCAGGATTTCTGACCTTCAATGCCCGATTTCTGAACCTTCCATTTATTCTGCATTGAACGAGGAAAGCCCTATGACTTTGATATACATGTACAACAGTCATACCTATGCGTATAATAGACAGGAACAAGTTTCAATAACAACATAAAAATATGCTTTATGACCAAGAATCATTGTACATATAATAATATTGTCATTGATGACACTGTAGAATTACTGCTTTAACTGCCTCCTGTTACATGTATAACAGTCAAAAAGTAAGATGGCATTTATTTGTGTTGCTTGTCCCACAGTCTATCCAGACTTACAGTGCTTTGTGACGACATTTTATTCCCCTCACCCACTTAACAGAAGAACACTTTGAACAGGACTTGCAGTCTGGTAGGTGCAAGTATATGTACATCTTTTGTCATGCTCATAACTGCATGTCATCGGCGTTGTGTCCTTGGGTAAGGCACTTTACTTCACTTACCTCACTCGACTCAGGTGTGAATGAGTACCTGGCTGTTAAGACAGTGCTGTGTCTGTCTGAAAAAATGTATTTGCACCTAACAGGCTGCAAGTCTCGTTCTAAATGTGCTGTGTTGCTGTTGGTCAGGGGAGTAAAATGTCATTGTAAAACACCTTGAGCATGGCTACACCATGGAACGCACGCTATATAAAGGCCATCTTTACTTGTTTTTGTTCCCTTCCACCTAAGGTTCTTGGTAAGTGCCTCTTGATTTGTGCCAAGCTGAGTAGCCATTTCAGCCAACAATTATTGGACTGAAGGAACAGTTTCTTTACAAAATTTCAGGGAGATTTGAGAGGAGCATAGGGAGAGAGGGGATTGGGACTCATGAGATCTGTATCGTATGTGGATTATTTTGCCAAAGAATTCAAGAATTTAATGATAGCTACTGAAAATGTCACTGGTATAATACCATAAATGGCAATTCAAAGTTAACCTTACATCAGAATACCTAAACAATACATTACATGCTTTGATTTTTTTTCTTTTTTTTTAGAAATCCACTTAATTGGAGACTCTCATGGAATAAAATTGATGAATATATACAAAGTTCTTACAATGACGAGTACACTAGTTTGGTAGCACACATGGCCTTTTTTGAGTGTCCATGTTTCTGCTCCATGTGTCATTCAGGTAGACTGACTGCTCATTATAAATTTCTTCAGACAATATCTACTTTATATCTACTTTCAAAAAATGGCAACATGTTAAACTTGAAAAGATTGGGAGCCTCCAGCTGCTTTCATGTAAGTCAAGGACTTATGTAAATTAACTGATTCTGTCCATTTGACCGCTGACAGCAGCTCTGGGTTATCCCATTCCATCCATTCAACCGCTGTCGGCGGCTCTGTGACATAGGAAACGAAAGACTGATTTTTTAAATAATCTTTCCACTTTTTAACTGCCCAGAAGGAGACAGTAAACATAAATAGAACTCTTCTTGCATTCCTTTGCTAGAATGAAATTAAATTTAATCATTGAGAAGAAATGATCTCCAGTGTTGCACTGCAAGCTGCAATGTAACAAACACAAACCAGTGCATACCCTGTAAATGTAAAGTACACTAAAAAGATTTCACCCTTATTCATAAATCTTACTATATAAATCTATACCAAGGAGATATTTTTTCTTATTTCTGTTGTTTATGATGCTTCAGAGAGCATATTCATTGGTAAAATCTATGTAGATCTAAACTTGAAATTGTTTTTATGTCATAATTTGGTTTTGAAGTGTGTTTCTGTGTAATAATTCAATATGGTATACAACCAACACATCTAAATATCCAAATTCAAATTTCCCTATCCTTTTTTAACAATTTGATGTATGACAAAGCATAGTAAAGGTGATTTAGAGGTTGTTGTGCTGTGTAAATGATTCATTACCATTTAAAGGGATCAAGGGAAAATAACTCTGTCCACAGCAAGAAAAAATCATGGATGGAATCAGTTAACTGACCTGACCAATTCAGCATTGTACAATGAGACCGGAGACTTCCTGGCCAAAATACTGACATGACCTTTGAAAAGTTTCATGGTCACTGTCCCTTCCACATGCTCCTGACTTTGTTGGATGCACCCTTTGACAAATCGACACTCAGGACTGAACCAAAAGCCTGGCAAAAAATATAGATCTAAGTAAGAAACCTAAAGTAGAGAGACACCTTTTTACACATTTTTTTTTTACACCTTTTAGAGTTACTTGGAAAGTTGTATTTGAAAGAGTTTTTGTAAAAGTATATGTTACGAAAACACATTTGTTAGTGGAGCACAATCTAACGTTATGTGGGTATCCCACTTGTGAAGGATAAAACATAATGTCTGTTGATTGACTGAGAAAAAAACATTCAGAAATATGGTACTGTCATTACAGTGAAAAAAGAAACCCAACCTTCGTATGACTTTCAAGCACACAGTAAAATTGATTGTTTAAGTTGTAAGAAAATCCAAGGCTATAAAAAAACCCTATTAGTTTCTCAGCTTACCTCTATAAACCATTTCACCAAATTTGACATCAAGTTCTCTCTTGATTCTGCGAACTTCCTGAAATGACATGCACATACCCACATTTGCACATAATTTAAAGTTAAATATCTACAAACTAATCATGCAATCATAGAACATTAATCTCATGAAAATTACTTCTGTTATTAAATTTCTTTGTCCAATTCTTAACATCCATTCAATGAATTCTTACTAGTATATTCGAGATATTAAAGGAATTTGGTGAAAAATCTGATAAATTTGGAAATTTCTTTCACAAGAAGACATATCAACTACAGCAAAGGAGGAATAATGTTATTGGTTTTATAACTGTTGCAGACCTGACATCATGAGCTTAAGAAATACTGTATAGTCTTTTTGTTGTAATTTGTGTATTTAAGATGCAGTGCTCTTGAATTTTCAAAGTGACTCATCCTGCTCAGAGTTTTATAATAGTTTTTAAAAAAAGCAATTTGCTGGATTGATTTAATTATAGGAGAATACTGTGTTTTGTTTTCAGGTGGCTATTCATTGTCAGCTGAGAGAAATTAGGAAATAATGGTAATATGCACCATGGAATTATGATTATTGTGGAGCAAGACCACAGCAAGAGGAGCTCAAAGGCATGCCAGCATAAAGATTCTTGGAACAAAAATTCTCACATCACTGGACATTCAATCTAGAGGGCTCAACATTTACAGAATTGTCTTTGATCGTTTTTCATGGGTAATTTTTCAGTGAAAATGATAAGGATATGCCCACTTTGATATGATTTTAACTTGAAATTTCGACTGTTTGGAGTTCTACTCTATACACATCTTAGGCATATATATACTTTTGAGTATGTCTTAAATTAGAACTAATAAATCTCACAGCCTAAATAAAATTGAAGATCAATGAGGTTTTTCTTTATACAAGAAAGATGCAGGTAACAATATTTTTGACTCAAGTTTTCTCAAATTAGGTTTCTTTCATGTGGGCTTGCACAACTCTATGTGAGAGGATCATGAAATCATACCCTGTCCATGGTGAAAAGTTCTATGTCCATGTGTGCTGCTAAAAGAATTGTGCCTCCTGGAGTTTCATAAATGCCTGCAATAAATAAGGAATATCTGTATAGATTATGTATCACAGAAAGTCTTTTAAATAACAACAACATTGAACATTTGTATAGCGCCAACATACCATACCACGTAAAAACTCTGGGCACTTGGGATAGAACATTTGTAAGAACAAAGAACTTACCAGTTTGCCTTAGCATACAGACTTGATTTTCAGTCATGTAAGGAATGGTTTGGGGGTTTTGGTTTTGAAGGTTTGGTAATCTATGATACAATCATATTAGAGCACTGGACCTCTTTCAACCTGCTCAAAAACCAAGTACATGGTTACATCAAGACCCCCTATTTACATCTGTCTTCATGTAGGAAGATGAGGCTTGATCACGACCAGATCAACATATGCATGTAAGGAATTGACCGTCTTACCTTTTAATTGAAAATGGCACTAACTCTGAGTGTCTAAGTGTCAGCACTATGTACAAGTGAAGAAGTGAAGTAAAGTGCCTTGCTCAAAGAGACAACACCAGTGACTTGTGGTTATAGCTAGACTGCACCAGAGGGACATGATTCGACTAAGTCAGCCATCCTTTGGCAGATCATGGGGAAAGTTGCTGGACCCTTAACTCATGCTGATTTGTGATAGCAAATAAGCCATTAACATCCCCATATGCTGGACTGGAATTTACCGGTAACAGGAAATTAAGACAGGAAGGTCAGAAGGAATGTAGAGAAAGGTCAAACTCAACCCCTCATAGAAAAGGGCAAACACCAGAGCAAATCAGACAGCTGGTGCAAGACGGGAAAGAATAGAGTATTCATGGCTTTTACTCTGGAACAGGATGAAAAGAAAGATGATGATGATGATGATGATTGTTTAAACTGAAGTTCATCTAAGCAACAAATCTTAAAACTTTGACCATCAAACTAAAGGTAGGCACCTGCCAAATTTCATCCCTTGAACACTTCGGATGTCTTAAATCCAGGTTTCCTTTGTCCCTGTATTAAGAGGAAAGCTTTTGTTTTAACGCTATTGAAGCTAATGCTTTAAATATAATCCATGCGAAGATTTACCACAATAGGTCAGTGTGTTTAAGATTATATGCACACCTTGCAAACTGCGGTGATGAATTTAATGTCTTTTGTGGCACAGACCCTAACATTTTAAATGGAAAATTTCATTGCTCCTCATATGGAAATTGACCTGGATATATTATACTATTGTGTAGCTGTGATTTTCGGTCGCAAGGATCTCTATAACTACAAACCACTCAAGATTCATATTTTTCATGAGCTTTAAGACCAATGATGTGCAGGTTTCTGGAGTAGTGAGAATTTCCAAAAAAAACTTGTTATTTTTGAAAATTTATATTGTTTCCCCTGCCTTTTTATTGTAAAGAAGAGAGTTTTAGGGAACCATGTTTTTACAACATTCAGTCACTAGATATTTATGCAGCTTCCTGTGACTACTAGAGGTGTGCGAGTAGCACATTTTACTACTCAAGTACTCACTCGGACAACCACCAATTACTCTAGCGAGTACTCGATCGGGACTCAAGCTTCTACTTGACTTTTAATGAACAAAATTTTTACCAAAGTAAAAAAGAAACCTACTCAAAAGTGCAATTTTGAATTTTTTAGAATCTTAAAAAAATGTATAAAAAATGTTACTATTTTTAGCTTCTTTAATCAAACACTTGAGTATTGCTCGAGTAATGGAACAAATATTACTCGAGCGAGTACTCGAGTAGTTGTGAGCTACTCGAGCGAGTACACGGTAGCGTTATTACTCGAGTACTCATACCAAACTCGAGTACTCGCACATCTCTAGTGACTACTATGCGCTGATTTCGCCAATATGCAAGCGCCACATGCATTATGTGGGCAGTTATAAGTGTTCAACGTAGTGTAACTTACACAAGGTACATGCATTAAGGGGAGAGCCAGATGAAAGGTAGGTGTAAATCAATTCATCACATATAAGAGGACAAGGTCATTGTTTATTCACAAGATTCCCCATTACTTTAAGCATCAGCAAGGCAATGCACCTCAGCTAGTTTAAGAAACAAGTAGAGGCTTGGGATTGTTTTAAATATAGTAATAAATAGTTGAAACAAACAGAAATTTTAGTGAAACCCCAGTCAGGACAAAGACAAGATTATACAAAGGAAGAACACAAGAAAAAAATCCTGTATCACTTGGAATCGATAATGGACCTCCGCGTCGCCACCCTCCGCCTTGCCATGAAAAGCCAACGCAATACCCCTCGACCACGTTGCCTCCTTGAAGAAGGAGGTTTCAGAATCAAGTCGTTCTTACGCCGACCCAACATGACTTGCAGTTATTATTCCCAACCATCTATTCCTTTGGTATGCAAGAGCTATACACTACTTTTGATTTCTAATCCTTTGCATTAGTTTTAGACTTACAAATATTTAACACTGACGAACAAGCACATCACACCATAAAGGTTGCTTCGTAATGGATCTAGACATGATTAGATCTAAAGATGAAGAAATAAGTAGAGGCTTGGGGTTATTTTCAATATAGTAATAAATAGTTGAAACAAACAGAAATTTTTGTGAAACCCCAGTCAGGACAAAGACAAGACAATACAAAGGAAAGAACTCAGCTAGTTTAGTACAATTTAAATAATAGCCAAAAGGTTTGCAAGTTATTTTTAGCCTACATACCAGAATTTTTAGAGAGCATCAAAGTGATACTATTCCACCCGCGAATATATGTACCATCAACATTCATCAACCATATGTGTAAGCTGATTAATGAACAATGGATTAAACATCCAGTCAATGGGCCCAGCATTAAAGGATTCAGTACCAAGGATTCATCGGCTTTGAAGAAAATGTATTACCTCTTGATTTCATTCCAATAAATCTGTTTTCAACAAGGTCCACTCTTCCAATTCCATGCTTTCCACTGTAAAAGGAACAAAAAATTCTCATAATCTTTTTGGTGAAACAAGAATTTTTCACAACAAATAAAAAGAATGTTTTAATCTAGGACAAATATGTGATGAATCCCCTTTCAGACTTACATCAGGGTTTATTTATTCTAGGGAAGGTTCAAAGATGACAATACCTACATATATGCTTATGGATGTTTTATTTTTCTTATTTAAATTCTAAAACCAATGGTTTATTTTTTTTTGACTAAATAAAATCAGAAAAGAAATGGAGATAATTTGCTGTATTTAGATATTTGAATAATGATAGAGTAAGGCTGTATTTATACATTGTCGCTCAAAAATTAGCCCTCAACCCCATTTTCTGGAATGTATTTTTGTATCTAAGTATGTATGTATGTATGTATGTATGTATGTATGTATGTATGTATGTATGTATGTATGTATGTATGTATGTAT
>JAOYNN010066770.1:0-12143 GCA_025770095.1 Goniobranchus kuniei | reverse complement strand
TCATTGTCTTTTTCCACTTCCTTTCAGGTTGTGTTTGTTTGTTTGTTGTTGTTTGGTTGTTGCTCCGCTTTATACCGAGATAAAGATCTTATGAATATTTGTGCTGTGCATTATAATAGTTAGAACATCCATCTACGTCTAAATCTGTACCTTCATCCAGATCTAGATCTGGACATATTACTGTTGATACCCTGAATGCGAGAGTAGCGATGAGCACTAATCGCACAGAATACATGAATCGCGTTCAGCACTATTCACGCAGGATGCGATATTAACAACGTCCTTAATTGAATTGCAAAGGGCATAGACCCGTGAAATTCGGGACTAAGTGTTAAACAATGACATTGTGTGTCATGTATCAAATAGAAAGCAAGTTATGTTAGTGCTTTTAGACCTCAGTGCCGCCTTTGACACTAATGACAAGTACATTCTGGTTACTGGACTGGGCTCATATTGTGGAATTGCTGGGTCAGCTTTAGAATGGTTAAAGTCTTACATGAACGAAAGATCGATGTGCATTGTTATTGATTATTATTCCTCTTCATCAAGACCAGTGACTTTTGGGGTGCCCAATGACTCAGTCCTTGATCCAATTCTATGTTCTCTGTATACGACTCCTTTGGGTGATATCATTTCAAATTCTGATCTTGACTACCACATGTATGCTTATGACACCCAGATCTACATACCTATCAGCACTAATGATAACAACATTGTAAAACATCTTGAGCAGTGTCTAAACAACATCAAACAGTGGACATAATTAATAAGTTAATTTTAAATGAAGATAAGACAGAAATAATTTCCTTTTCTCATAAAAACTGTAAAAATGTAAAATTAATAGACCTGTAGTTATCGCTGGGAAACAAATGCCTGTGCCAACGAATGATGTCAGAAATTTGGGGGTTTATATTGATTCCAATCTAAGCATAGAGAACTCATTTAAAACATTTGACAGATTTGTCATTGCCATCTGAAAAATATTGGCAAGGTTCATGAAAGCCACATGCTTGTCTATTCTTTTATTAAGAATTAAGAATAGGCTAGACTACTGTAATTCCTTATTATCCGGAACACCAAAATATTTTATTGAAAGGCTTCAGAAAATTCAAAACAGAGCAGCAAGATTAGTTACCCGTAACAGGAGATATATCAAGTCTTTTACCATCCTGAAAGAGCTACACTGGTTGCCGATAAAACACCAAATTGATTTTAAGATTGCCTGTTATATTTTAAAATGTCTCAATGACATGGCACCAGCGTACCTTCAAGATCTGGTTGAAAAGTACCAGCCAACTCGACATCTCAGATCTGAAAATTATAACCTTTTAAAAACCATAAAAGCTACGTCATTTTTTGAAGAAAGAGTATTTTCTATTTCAGGTCCAAAACTATGGAATTCTCTATATCTTAAGACACGAACCTGCCCCACCTTGGACACTTTTAAACGTCACATGAAGACTGAACTGTTCAGAAAATATTTCTTTTAAAACCATTGTAAATTACATGCTTAGCTTATCATTTTAGATTCTTTATCTGTTTATTGCCATATATTCTTAATGCCATGTAGAGCTTGAATTTTGAACATTTTTCTTTTTGAACATTGTCATTTACATGTCTAGTTTCATCTTAGCTTCTTTACCTGTTTCTTGTCATACGTTCTTAATGTTATGTATAGCCTGAATTGTAACATTTCTTATTGAACCGTTGCAATTGCTTCATAGTATCCTCTTTATCTTCTTATTGTCATGTATTTTTAATGCCATACTTAACCTGAATGTTAACTCTTGATGTGTTAAAAGCGCCATCGAGCACTTAATGACTTAATGTGGATTTTAGGCGCTTTATAAATTCTTTATTATTATTATTATTATTATTATTATTATTATTATATTTTAAATTGCTCATCGAAAAGACCACCCCCAATTTAAAAAAAAAATACTTTTAACAAGAAAGGTTGTAATTGAGTTGTCTATCCTCCATTCATTCAATTGTAGTCTCTTTTTGTTTTTCCATGTAAGGCTGCTGTTAATCCATTTTTCTTGCTTCTTTCTTCCTTAGGTCTCCCATACCAAAGTGCCAGACCTTCTGTCGAGATAACAAAATGCATAAGCTTTCAGAAGTTCAGATACAGTGGCGAGAATCGGCCAGGGAAAAAATACCAAGAAAAGGATTTTATGGAACTGAGAGTAAGGCTCATTTGTAACATTAAAAACAACTTTTTTTTTCTGTCACATTTAATAAAGACTCCTTCAGGAGCATATAACCTAGAAATTAAGGACATGCATTCATCGTTGAATTATTCCAGTTCTTTGTCAGGGAATAATGCATGAATACAGCATTTTAAAACTTTTTTAGCGTCCCCTGTAGTCTTCTAGTGATTATTTTATCCGTTTGTGTTGTTTAAAATCCTTCCATTTCAGCTCTCGAATCTCAATGACAAAGTTGTTCGTGTGGTTATTATGTGCACCGATGCTGAAAACAAAGAACTGATTCATCCTAATGGGTTAGTAGGCAAAGACTGTCACGATGGGATTTATGACAAGGAATATGCCATCACTAAGGCTGACCAAGATATCAAGTAGGTTTATACATTGTGTCACGATTTTGTTGGCTTTGTTTTTTTAATGAATGATTTTGTGCTTCAAGTGATACATTTAATATCATCAGGTGAACTAAAACACTTAAATATGTAATGAAGCTATCTGGTTATAATGACTTAAGTCTTATGCACTATTTTTCATGTTCCTGGAATGGGAAACCAGCTAGTTTAAATTAATGCCTGTGAAGCAAATGTGTTAAATATAACATTTGATGATGAGCCCGAGTACGTCTGCTGCGTTAAATGTAATCAGTGACACCTCGCAAAGAGGGAAGCATAGCAGAGATTAAATTTAATGCATAGTAAAGTATAGCCCAGGACCCTGACCTTAAAATTTGTTATTCCTCGTATGGAAATTGACCCGGAAGTGATATTTAGTAAATTTAAATAAAAGCCAATCAGTTTGTGAGGCCTTTTACCCTAAATACCAGAATGTTTATAGAGCATTGAAGTGATGCTATCCTTCCCCACCAACACACCTGCTGTCAGAGTGTGTCCATCATACATCAGTAGCTGATTGATGTCAATGGATTGCACATCTGGTCAGTGATATATACAGTGGATTGCACATCTGGTCAGTGATATACAGTGGATTGCACATCTGGTCAGTGATATACAGTGGATTGCACATCTGGTCAGTGATATACAATGGATTGCACATCTGGTCAGTGGGTCAAGCATTGGTAGGGTTAAGAAGCAACATTACTGTAATAAACAAAAAAAATTGTATGTTAATGTCAAGCAGACCTACTGAGTGCATTGCATTTCATGTGAAGGTCATAGGTCGTAAGTCACCCTTGTATTCCATATACATCCTAATTCATCAACCAATTTGGCATTGTTTTCATGAGCATAAGATATCAGTTCAGATTTTTCAGCAATGTTAAAGATTCTGGTTATCTTGCGTTTTTTGTTGTTGTTGTTTTTTTTAAATCTTATTTTGTTGTCTCTTATATAACTTACACATTCACACCCAAACACACATGAAAGAGAAGAAAGTAAGGCATAGTTGAGACACCTAGACATGTATGCAGACACACTACAGAATGTGTCTCAGCTCTCATTTTATACCTTCTAATTCCTCATTTGCTGAAATAATAATTCACTGCAGAGGGATTTTAGGATGTATTTAAATTTTTCAATTGAATTAAAATACAGTGGATCCCATGTAAGATAAACTCACTTAATATATATTGTAGTTTAATATAAAACCATCAGCCTTGCCATGAAAAGGCGACACAGTACCTCTCAATCAGATAGCGTCCTTAAGTGTGTTGGCTTTTCATGGTAAGCCGGATGGTGCTAACACAGAGAGTTTTAGCTTTCAGATTTATTAATTGGATCTTACAAAGGCACCTCCACTATTCTGTTGTTGTTGTTGTGTTGTTGCTCTTTTTAATATAAAAATAAATATTTTCCACTTCCAACAGAATCCCTTACTTGCGAACTGAGCGAATAAAAACAAAGAAGAATGAATGTGAAAACATACAAACAGTCTTACAGACGCGTGCCAATCATTTACCATCACCATACAAAGGTAAGTTATGTTGGTCTTCCAAAGAATCTTACTGACATTGTCGCTGTTTGGTATTTAATGCTTTTGGTGCCCAACTTCTACTGCTTGGTGGATCTTGGTAAATGCCATTATGGCTGTCCTGTGAAATAGAATAGTTGGCATTTAGGTGGAGGTAGATTCTATATTTTTTAAATAGATTTTGAAATGACACAAACCAGTGTAATGTTACTTTATTATTTTCCTTCTTTGTATAAGGACATTACTAGTATTACTAGATGCTTTGTGGTGATTTTGTATTGTGGTCTGATCAATTATGACATCAGTTTCACAGGTTATGACAAAAATATCAAGATTCCATAGTAAGTAGCACCTATCAACTGAATCTGTATGAGGCTTATGTACTCAATATGAAGTAATTCACGCCAAGAAATAGCTTTTCATACACGAAAATAATGTTTAGTGGATACAAAAGTACAAGCCAAATAAAACATGCAATATAGAGACTACAACTACTATACATGTGTATCGAATGAAGGACAAGCTAAGACTGAAGGATTTCCCACCAATCTAACAATCAGATGCTTCACAACACATAAATTTCAAATAATTGTTGCGTCTGACAAGACCAGGGCAGGTAGAGAAACATACAGCATAGACAGAGGCGCGTATTAGATACCCACTGGGACCGACGAGTGGGCAGACTCTGTAGTGCTAAGGAGCAAGGAGGAAGAAAGGCCCTTTAATAGTTTGGCTGTGATATGGGCCATTAAAGGCAGAAATGTAGCCAATTGTTCACCCCATTTCTTGTGATAGATTTCAGTTCGCAACACTCAACTTGGGACATGATGTGTGGGACTCTCAGAAATAATCAGGCCTTGAACTTGGGGCTTGAAAAAGTGGGAACACTCTGACCTTTGAGTCATTGACCATGACCTACTTGAATGGAAAAATTTTTACACATTCCATGAAGGGAAATTGATCTAGAAGATGTATTTTGTTATATCAAAAAGAATTGCAGATGAGATTGCAAGTTATTTCAAGTTCATCCATAGTCTGATGCCAGTGTTATCAGTGGTCAAATGGGAGCTGGCAACCTTTGGATACAGAGGCTTAAAGTATTGACCTTTAAACTCGCTACTGGTTAAATCATAAGCTTTTTTTAAAGGGTTTACATTATCCTGGGTGTGATTTGACAGTCTTGTAACTGTGCTGAGATGTGCTACATTTCTCTCAAACTGCTTCTTGTACAAATTGCTTACACTCAGCTGGAGAGGCTACCACTACCAATGAAAAAAGAAAAAACAAAGAAATTAAGCCGGACTTACTAGAAGATGTAATATGGGGAAAAAAATACATTTCAGTGGAATACTGATATTGTTATAGATGAGCATAACCATGACTTGACTTCTTCAGCAAAGAAAGTTCTAGATTGGAACCCAGAGAAATGAGAATAAGAAGGAGCAACTAGGAATATTTATTATGCTGGCAGATGCCAAGATAGGACTAAACATGAATTGATTGGATGATGATTGGCTTACATCATGTCAGGATAGTTTTGATGAAAAGTCAGAATCTGGCAGGATTACACTGTTTCCCTCATACAAGCAGTATTGACTGGACACCATTTTGTTTTTGGTAAGTCAGCTGTCATGAGTTTTCATTGATATAATGGGAAAACATTTGATTCAAAAGCTTCTTTTATTTCCTTTCCATTCAGAGAGATGTTTGTCACAGTGCAATGATAAGTATACATCAGCTCGCAAGTTTGATACGACAAAAGTTTGTCTTGGTGTCATTGTAACCATCGTCAGCCATCAGGGAACATTTAATGGATCTCTGCATGCCATCAGCAATGTTGTGAGGAATGCCAGTGAGTACTCTGGTTTTTGTCAATTTGCTTTGCAAGCGGTCCCAAATCTCAAATGTTGTCTTCTATTCTTTCACATTCTCAACCATTGGGTTTACCTAATGATTGTCAATTTGTATTATTGTTACAGAATTAGCTGCAAGCGGTAAACTCATGCTTATTTCTGAATCAGGTCAACAGTAACATGGACACATCTGCAAAAAGCCTAAGAAGCCTGTAATGCAATTATTCAATAATAATTCAATAATCCTTTACTTCGTTGTTTTACCATCCCTGTTCCTGTATCTCGTTCTGAACATTACCAAATATCGTTTTACCATCCCTGTTCCTGTATCTCATTCTGAACATCATCATATCATTTTACCATCCCTGTTCCTGTATCTCATTCTGATCATTTTACAACCCCTGTTCCTGTATCTCATTCTGAACATCATCATATCATTGTACCACCCCTGTTCCTGTATCTCATTCTGAACATCATCATATCATTTTACCATTCCAGTTCCTGTATCTCACTCTGAACATCATCATATCATTTTACCACCCCTGTTCCTGTATCTCACTCTGAACATCATCATATCATTTTACCATTCCAGTTCCTGTATCTCATTCTGAACATCATCATATCATTTTACCATCCCTGTTCTTGTATCTCATTCTGAACATCATCATATCATTTTACCATCTCAGTTCCTGTATCTCATTCTGAACATCATCATATCATTTTACCACTCCTGTTCCTGTATCTCACTCTGAACATCATCATATCATTTTACCACCTCTGTTCCTGTATCTCATTCTGAACATCATCATATCATTTTACCATCCCTGTTCCTGTATCTCATTCTGAACATCATATCATTTTACCATCCCTGTTCCTGTATCTCATTCTGAAAATCATATCATTTTACCATCCCTGTTCCTGTATCTCATTCTGAACATCTTCATTTCATTTTACCACCCCAGTTCCTGTATCTCATTCTGAACATCATGTCGTTTTACCATCCCTGTTTCTGTATCTCACTCTGAACATCAATCACCATATTGTTTTACCACCCCTGTTTCTGTATCTCACTCTGAACATCACCATATTGTTTTACCATCCCTTTTTCTGTATCTCTCTCTGAACATCAGATTGTTTTACCATCCCTTTTTCTGTATCTCACTCTGAACATCCCCATATTGCAGCAATTGCATTACCATCCCTGTTTCTGTATCTCAATCTGAACATCACCATTTTGTTTTACCATCCCTATTTCTGTATCTCACTCTGAACATCATTTTGTTTTACCATCCCTGTTTCTGTTTCTCACTCTGAACATCACCATTTTGTTTTACCATCCCTTTTTCTGTATCTCACTCTGAACATCACCACATAGTTTTAGCATCCCTGTTCCTGTATCTCATTCTGAACATCATATTGTTTTACCATCCCTGTTCCTGTATCTCATTCTGAACATCATATTGTTTTACCATCCCTGCTCCTGTATCTCATTCTGAACATCACCATATTGTTTTACCATCCCTGTCCCTATATCTCTCTTCCCACAGCTGCAACCAACATTCGTTTTGACTGCTGTTTGCAATTTTGTTTTTGCTTCAAATGTTTTTGGTCAATCTTCTAGCATCTTTCTGTTCTCATACTTGTGCGGTTCATTTGTTCACAGGTGAAAAGACAACTTTAGGAATTTTGAAACTGAGCCAGCCGTACATGTCAGCCTCAGATGGAGGTATTATCGATATCTTCACAACAGAAAGTGGACCAGAAATTGAAGAAGGTTATTTTTTTTTTTTAACGTTTTGTTTTGTTTTTAACTTTTAAATGTTCATCATCACAAAAATAAGTCTGGACAGGATCTCAAAAGTTTTTCTTATTCGAAATGAAGAGCCATGGAATTGAAGAGCTATTTCCCTCATCTTGTGTGGCTATGTGGTCAAGGGATTTGACTTGCAACTGTAAAGTTCTGAGTTGGAACCATACCCCACCATGGCACTAATTAGTCCTTGGGAATGGCTATTTACACATATTTCGCCACACCACTCAGGTGTTATTGAGTACTCAACCATAGGCAGAGGAGGATCTTGTCAGTATGCCAGAGCAAGTGTGCCTGTCAAATGGCTGCATCTCCATATAATATTCTTCACATGGGGTTGAGAAGGTATTTGGTTGGAAAAGGCCTGTCGAGGATCACTTTTACAGCGCTTCAAGGACATTTAGTGGATTGGTTGCTATGTAAAAAACTCAGCTAAGTAGACTAAAAGTGTGAGAGTAGAAATAGAATGACATGAAGTCCTTGAAATGAATCATAATTAATAAATTAAGGCAGCCAAAAATGTAATTGGTAAATTAATGTAACAAGAACATGACTGGTAAATTAATGTAGTCAAAACATACTGGTAATTGGAAATTTTATGCACCACATTGTTTAAATAGTTGTATCTTTTCACGTCATCTTGTGTTGCAGGAAAATATTTTGTATATGTGACATATGAGGATGACCGGTACGGTCAGTGGAGATCTGAAAGCATAGCAGTCGTGAAAAGTGACATATTGTATGGAAGGGTTATCACTTATAAAGTTCCCCCCTTTGCTCTGTGTCCAGACATCACATCAACTGTAAAAGCAACATTAAATTTGGAATGTCCTCAAAGCAACCAGTATTGTTCATTTGAACTCGTGTACAAGCCTGAGAGAGGTAGGAGTTTTTTGGGTTTTTTTTTCACCCTTTATTGAATTTCTGGTAGAAAGAGAACAAAAATTGTCTTGAAAAGAATTTAGCCTAATTGTCGTATTGTTTATATATCATTCAAAATAAATTCAATTAATTCAAAAAAATGTTCTCAAAAGCGAGTATACAAAGTCTTCATTGGCAGTTTCGGGCTCATAGATTGTTTGCCAAAGATTCGTTACCATTCCTATCTTTTTCTTTTCTTCAGGAATGTAAATCTTTCCTAATATTAAGGAACTAAAATTATGAACCATCCACTTTATGAGTAGATCTAGATAAATTCTGGTGTAGATAGGAATTTTTTTTTTATTTAATAGACTTGGCTTATATTTGGATATGTATTTATTTATTGTAATGATCTAGACATAATGAAATTTAAATCATCTGGATGAGGGCTAGCATGGAGGCTTAACCAACACAATAAGAACAATGTATGATTACATAACTTTTCAACAATTTTCTTAAAATTTCTCTATGAATCATTTATGTTCCTGTTTTTTGGCTCTCTTTTTTCTGTTATAAGACTATAACTTCACTCTTTTTAAGTTCCCGGTAACCATAGTTGTATGTGTAGGATTGTGATGTCATCTTCATCCAATGCTTGTCTTGTCCCTGTACCTTAAAGTGCAATGTAGCATGAAGAAAAATTTGACCAAGTAGATACCTAGGTTGAATGCTATTTATAAACCTGAAGAAGATTCCCATTTACCATATAGGTTGAAATATTTTGAAGAAAAAAGTTTACCACAAACTTGCTGCAAAAGTGTATTGCCTCAGACTAGAGTGATAATGCCAGTGCATCTAAACATTTTATAAGTAATGAATTACTATGTTTAGAAAATTTATGTGTACTTTTTGAGTAACTACGACCCCTTTTGTATAATGACATCATTCTATCTTCACCTTTCATCTTTTAAGAAACAATTCTTCCTGAAGCTATCGCCAATGAGATCAAAAGATCCTTTTCAAGCCAAGAGGATTTAAAGCCTTCCCCTAAAAGACGTGAGTTGAGAAAGGTTTTATTTTTATTTCTAGCTGTCGGTCTTAAACATAAAATATCCAGGCAAAATCACAGTTAAGTCATTGTATAGAAAATGTCAAGAAAAGCCTCTTTCTCTACAAATATTAGAAGCTTGCTGGAATCTCTTCAGTCACATTCTAAGAAGAGATAAAGAAATCCTGGCCAATAAAGCAACACCAGCATATTTCATCCAATGTGGCAAGAAATTCAAAGGGCGACCAGTAACAATGCTCCCAATCGTTCTAAACAGATCTTTCACTCATCCACGGTCCTTTTGGACTCCATTCAACCAACAATTTGGATAAGATCATCGAACTCGCACAAGACAGAAAGATACAGGGAGAACTGACATCTAGAATAGAGACAGCTGCTGAAGCATCGCAGATGGAGCATTGGGATGCGATATCCCCTACTTTTTCTGGCATTGATGACCAAAACTTCGATTAATGAAGACTTGCATGGTCCCCTTGTCTTATTGCACCTTTAAAAATTTTTCACTGATTTAGAATTTTTCAATTGGACTGGGAGTATCTTCCGCAGTAGGATTAGAGATGGATAAAAGGAATAGAAGTGGGTATCAGTTCTCGATTTTGGAATTGCGAAGTTGTCAACAGAACTTCTCATCGCAGATGGGTTTTTTTTTACATGTTTTGATGGGATGATGATTTTATTATGTAAGGTTTCGTAAAGGGTTGTTGATTTGTTATCTTGTCTCCGTGTTTGTAATGGCAGCCACTGGAGATCTTGGATAATTTTATGACAGTTCCTCTTTGTTGAAGTTATTGCTCATCATTCTGCCCGCTCCTCTTTGTATGTTCTCAAGTTTACGGACGTTACATTTGTGTGAGGGTCCCAAACAATGCTTCCATATTTGAGAATGGGCCTTACATATATTTGATAGCTCTTCTCTTTCACTTTCAGATGGCAGAATTGCATTTGCCTTTTGCAGAAATGATAGTCTTATTGGCTTTGCCACATACGACCATGAGTTAGTCAGTCAGTAAATTGTAGAAACAGGAGATGGAGAAAGGAGGCAAGATTCTCTTCTTCTCTGTCAAAGCAAAAGGTTACAAAGATTTGCAGATGTTCTAGTGCCTAGTCAGCACATAAGCCAGTAACAAAGAATGCCAATGACCCCTGTCAGATGGCTGATTGTACATTTCACTATATTCTCCAGTTCCTTCTTTTCATATCTATCTCACTCCACATTGTTCCTATTTCCTAAAGGTATTCACCTCATTGCTGTCTGTTATGACTGTCCAGTAGGTAGTTTGCATCAAGTCAAAAAATGGAATGCATTTATGGTCAGTTGACCTATGTCCAGTAGATAGTTTGCATCAAGTCCAAAAATGGAATACATTTGTCCTTAGTTGACTTATGTCCAGTGTGTAGTTTGCATCAAGTCCAAAAAATGGAATACATTTGTCCTTAGTTGGCTTATGTCCAGTAGATAGTTTGCATCAAGTCCAAAAATGGAATACAAATATTGAACTTAGTTGAGTTATGTCCAGTAGATAGTTTGCATCAAGTCAAAAAATGGAATAAATTTGTCCTATGTTGACTTATGGACTTATGTCCAGTAGGTAGTTTGCATCAAGTCCAAGAATGAAATACATTTGTTCTTAGTTGACTTATGTCCAGTAGATAGTTTGCATCAAGTCCAAAAAATGGAATACATTTGTCCTTAGTTGACTTATGTCCAGTAGATTGCTTGCATCAAGTCCAAAAAATGGAACACATTTGTCCTAAGTTGACTTATGTCCAGAAGGTAGTTTGCATCAAGTCTAAAAAATGGAATACATTTGTCCTTAGTTGACTTATGTCCAGTAGATATTTTTGCATCAATTCTAAAAAATGGAATACATTTGTCCTAAGTTGACTTATGTCCAGTAGATAGTTTGCATCAAGTCCAAAAAGTGGAAAACATTTGTCCTAAGTTGACTTATGTCTAGAAGATAGTTTGCATCCAGTCCAAGAATGGAATACATTTGTCCTTAGTTGACTTATGTCCAGTAGGTAGTTTGTATCAAGTCCAGGAAATGGAATACATTTGTCCTAAGTTGACTTATGTCCAGTCGATAATTTACATCAAGTCAAAAAATGGAATACATTTGTCCTAAGTTGACTTATGTCCAGTAGGTAGTTTGCATCAAGTCCAAAAAATTGAATACATTTGTCCTTAGTTGACTTATGCTGTCTGTAGTGTGTTATGTTGAGCTTGTGTTTTTTTCTGCTCTACAATAGTTTGGAATGGTGAAAGAAATGGTTGTTCACCTGTAATATGTTTTTTTTTGTTCTCATGTGCTATTGACCAATTATTGTTTAGAAGAGTGTGCTATTGACCAATTATTGTTTAGAAGAGTGTGCTATTGACCAATTATTGTTTAGAAGAGTGTGCTATTGACCAA
>JAOYNN010066659.1:0-12144 GCA_025770095.1 Goniobranchus kuniei | reverse complement strand
ACTGATAATGAAGTGTATTCATACCGAAACGTATTCAGTCCTTGGCAGTTAAAGCCCCGCGTTTATGGGTATGTGTGTGAACAGGAAAAAAGTGAGGGGAAAGTACACAGTGTGGGCAAATTCTCTATATTAGCGTGTAATTCCTCAAGAGAATTTACGAAAATTTTTCTTAGAAATTTATATATTTAAAAAACTTGAAAAATCGGGTCTCCTTTCATGAAAAGGAAGACTGTCCCGCTGTACTTGATCTACTTATTGCTTAGAAATGTTCTAAATGAAGCGGATCAACATTATTGCCTCTAAAGCAATCACCTTGAGATTATTAAATTGATTAAGGAATAGTTAAAGTAGGTGAAGATAAAAGAAATGACATAAACTTGATAAGTTGTAAGATTCCTTGTTACCACCGCTTTACAACCAAAAGCAGCGCACGTTTTCACCACTGTAACAAGGTAAACAAGTTGAAGCGTCTGCCTTCTTGCCCCCAGTTGGCGTGTGCGGGGAGCGTTCAAATGTTCCCGGAAGCGTGTGTCGAGTTCGGTCTCCATTTGTATTCTAATCTCCTTGGTTTAACGTCACTTTTTAGCGTTCCTCTGTAAAAGAGTGTTATTCCCTAGAAAACACCTCTTCTTTAAGGGAATTCCAAACATAATACAGTCCATGTGATTTAAGTCTGGGGACTGTGGCGGCCACTAATCTTTTTTATTTTTATTTATAAAACTTTCACTTTTAGAAGCGATGTACTCTTGGCTGGTGTGTGGTGTTGCCCCATCCTGTTGTAGATAAAGTTTTTTTTCGTGGGTACAAACACTCGCAATCTGGAATCAGTCTTTCTCTTGATAAGTTAATTGTTTTTATTATGAAACTCCTCTGCAATTCAAGCTCCTCTCCAACCTTCTTCCACATACAGGACCTCGATAACAGCTGAACACCATCTAGAAGTTCTAAACAATTTCTAAATCTAGATCTTATTACGATTTCTGTATTGTGTGCACTACAACAAAATACAATTTGTACTATTATTAGTTGAGTAAGAACTAAAGCACATATATGACAATTAACTTCCAATAATTTATTACTTTTGATGTATCCGTTTTGTATTTTATGATATACAAATAATTTTGAATTTAATTGAATTGGATTGAATTGAATATTCAATTTTAATGATTTTAGAGCTGGTATTATCCACCACCTTCGACAGTTTGATTTAGATTGAGATCAACGTAAAGTAAAATAAAGTAAAGATGACATTTACCAGCACAAGTTTCACGGCTTAGCCATGCTTTGGCGCTTTAAAATGATATCTTACTCCTCTGACCAACAGCAATACTGAACACTTAGAACAAGACTTTCGGCCTGTGAGGTGCAACTACATTTTTTTTCAGACGGAGGCAGCGCTGTCTTAAAGGCAAGGTACTCATTCACGCCTGAGTCGAGTGAGGAAGGCAGGGTAAAGTGTTTTACCCAAGGACACAATGTCGATGAATTGCGATTATGAGCCCACGCAGTTCACATGCTTGTACTGACCATAGTGAATGCCTCTTGACTAACGATTCGTGCCGAGATGTGATCACCACCTAGCCACCGATGCACGATGGATTATATTGGATTGGATGCAAGAATGAATAATTTACGTTATATCAAGAGTAATAGCCTTTACGATTATATTACCGCAAAGTATCGAATCACGGGACAAAGGTAAAATTCGAGATGTATCCTCTGCGCCCAAGCCGTCTTCTCAGATCGATATTGCATTTTTTGACACGACAATAATCAGTATCGAAGTTGCAAGATTGCGGTACGGCATTTTCGCTTTCAAATCCGGAGCAAAACATCTACAAGGGCTCTTGTCGTTTTGTAGCACAGACTTCAAATTAGCGAAATGCTACATGAGCACATGTCACTTTGTTGCCCCAAAATTTTTTATTTCCGTCGACCACGCGTTTACAATGGAGACAGTACCGTTGTCGCTTTGTTGCACACTGCAGTGTTTACAGTTCAAGTGCATGTTTTTGCTTACAAGAGACGATGAAGATTAATTTCAAATGATAGCTCAATATATGACGGTGCACACAATTAGCAACGCCTCTTGCTTATACCTCAAGCAGTCCAGTGAATGCAATGTGCTGTGCTTATTTGAATTGCTCTGTCTGTGATTGTCACCCGCAGTTTAAGCAGTCCCTGTGATCAGTAAGAAAGTGTCTTCGAATATGGCAACACAGTCTTCTTTGATGACACCGTCACAGAGTGCGGGCCGTTTCGCCTTTGAGTTGCGAAACTTATTGCATGTAAATTGTGCAAATACGCCTAATTTTCGGGGATGTTATGGCCTTCCGTTAATTGCAACTTCGGATAAAAGCAACAATTTTACCACTCCCGCTGTGTTGCGATTAGAACCTTGAGATCACGTGATTCATTGTAATTGTTCACTCCTTTCAAGAAGTCTGCATTCTGTGAGAAATCATTTAGTGTAGCTGCTCCAATGTTATGGAATGCATTTTCTCTTAAAACCAAGAGTGCTATCTCTTTTGAAGCTTTTAAGAAATATTGAAAGACTGAAGTTTTTCAGCAGGCTTTTGATTGATTGAGAAATGTTCTATTGAATCCACTAACTGTACCTAAATAAATATTTTTCTGACAGCATTTAACATATTCTATTGTTAGTCTGGCATGTGTATGCAGTAATACCAAAGGAATGTATTGTTGATACGTGGTTCTTGTTGTTGTGGATGTTGTTGCTGTTGCAACTTGCTGTCAATTTGGCCGTTGCTATAGAGGTTTTTGTTTGCTGGTTCTGGTTTTGATGTTGTTGTTGCTTCAGTCGTTTGTTTGTTGTATGAAATAATATTATGTTAATACATATTAATTTATTATAAACGGATTGTGTATTTCTTCCTTGAGATGTGTATATGCAATCGTTATTATATTATGTCTATCGTTGATTATATGTATTGTGCAAGATGTAAAGCACCATCGAACATTGTAAAATGGATGATGGACGCCATAGAAATTCATCATCATTATTATTATTATTACTATTATTATTATTATTTTTTTTTTTAAATTACTATTACTATTATTATTATTAATTTTTTTAAAATTACTATTACTATTATTATTATTATTATTATTATTATTATCATTATTATTATTATTAAGCCGTGTCACCTGTAGAGCCTAGAGATAAGGTCCCTTTCATTGGAGTTACTGCATAAATATCCCCAATAACCCCTTTCCTTGTATTTTCACTTAATTATTATAAGAAGCACTGTTGGGGGTGGGGCTGAGCAAAACAAATTCGACTAATTTGAAAATCAACTTACCTGTTATATATGTTAAAGTTAAATCTATGCATGTATGTACAACTACAACAAACAAGACAATTAAAAATATAAAATGGAGCTCTTGAATCAATGGTTAAAAAAAGTAATATTTATTAGTATAAATGCATAATGTATGGGGTCAAAAAACATTTTCATAATCAGCATGGCATTGTCATACATAATATACATTATATACTTGTACCCTCTCAACCTTAAAGATAAAATAATTATTATATCATATATGCAATGTTTATTACTAGTATTATGACTGGAGAGAAAAAAAAAGGGAACTGTATGTATAAACACACAACTTGACTTATTTGTGAAATGTGAATTGATTCATTCTTTTATTATATCAAAAGTAATGGAAGAATCTTCCACAGATCTGAGCTTTAATGAATTGCAATGGAAGAGCATGATATGCCTTGTATCAAGACAAGTGAATTTTGTTACTCCTTACTTGGATTGAAGAAGCCTATTTTCCACCTATAAAATTTGTAGACATACATACCTGTAGAGAATCAAGGCCTTGAGCTTCAGATAAAAAGTTTCCTTGGTATTTTAGTCTTTCAAACTCAATTAGGGTCATCTCAGTCCCATGGGGAAAGTAAGATGGTAGACTAATCACATTTGATCAGAGAGAACTGAAGTGGCAGAGAAAGATTTTCAGAAGAGATGCTACAGAGGAACAGAAGCACTAAAAAAATATGGTACATACAGTATAATCTTCTTATATCAACATGCTTTAGAAAGTGGATATGATGTCCCCCTTCCCCCCACCTCTCTCTCTGTCTCTGTCTCTCTCAACCAATCCTTTTGCAGGACATTGCCTCATGAACTTTACTGTGAAACAACTTTCTCTCTTCTGCAATGCTGCCTGCCTTTGTTATTGTCATTCCTAACCAATCTTCAAAGTCCTGTTCCCATCTTCTTGTTGGTCTTCCTCTTCCCCTTTGACCTTCAATCTTTGCTGCTAGCATGTATTTTTCAAGCTATTCATGGCATTTGATGTGACCAGAGTATCTTAGTTTTAGTTGTTTAATCGCTTTGCTTTGTAAGAGTGCTGGTATTTGCAAGCCACATATATGAAAATATTGATAAATCAAAATAAAAGCCAAAGAGAAAAAAACAAGGTGAGATCAACTTTGCCATTTTCATTTGAAAGGACCAATAATGCCTCTGATTGGCAACTTATGTTTGGTGCAATTACAATAAACTACATGTACTGGTCCTTTTGCATTATCAGCCCTTTCAAAAATTTTTAATATGATTCTAATTTCGTCAAATCCCTTTCTTCTCTCTTTTTTTTTTTTTCAAATTTTAGTCACCCGGTTAGTTTTGTCTGAGTCTGATCTAAAAAGAAAAAAAAAGTGATTTTCAAAACATTTCCATTATCGGCCCTGTCAAATTAAAACGTGCAGAACTGTGAAAAAAGTGGAGATATAGAGAAAGTGTCAAAGGCCCAACAAGAACACGTGTATGAGACCCTACAATGTACTATGGTATGATGTTTAGATCTAGACATTGGCTGAATTGCACATTGAGTAGTTTGACTGTAAGCATTAAAAACACATTTTTTTTTTTCCATTTATGTTCATGGATGCGCTTAGAAAGCATGTCCCTAAAGCTGAGTAGGCTGAAAAGAGTCAAAAAAAAAGAGAAATTGCTAAGTAGAGGTTGAAGAAGATTTTAGGTAATTGGAAGATAGGTTGATATTTGTGCTGCTGTTGATATAAGTGGATTATACTGTAGTAAAAGGTAACTAAATGCAGGGATGATTTAGATGCCAGTTATAGAAGGAAAAAAAAAATCTTTCCAAAGACAACACAATAACAGTGGCTATCAACCACGATAACCATCCGGGATTTTCTACCACCCTTTGTGTACAAAAGTACTCTGTCCATCTAGATAGCAAGTGACTCTAATAGCCTTTTATTTTAAAGTCATGAAAAGTACATTGATGCACGGCAGCTATTAAATAATGTGCCTCCCTGTTTTTCTTAGAAAGCTTTTAGGGAACAAAAGACAGCCTAACAGAAGATACATGTAGAGGATACAGGACTGAGAAAATGAAAATTTCTTTACATCATCACAACCACCATAATAATAAGGGTGGGGAGGGGAAGCAAAAAAAAACAAACATCAACAACCCAAAAACCCAGACGAAAAAAAAAAGTTGATTTTATCATTTTAAGGAAGACGAGGAATCTCAAGGATGATATTTCATATGCATGCTCATTATGATATAATATCACAATTTTTACCTGACCACAGGATATTATGAAATCATAAAAATGTCGTATATATGTATATGTATGCCTTACACTTGTTATTAAAAACGATTGCCAATTTCCCTTCAAATGAAAGAAAAAACATAGACTTTAAGGCCAACCTATCCAAAACATACAGTAGAGGATAAACCAAATACAAAAACAAAAGAACAAAGTGCCAATTTCTCTTCAAAAATTACTTCAGATAAAACTAACACATGAATTGCTAAACTAACCTAACCCAAAACATACAATAGAAGCCAAAGGCTAACTATCTAACCCTTAGAACCCGAGATCCTTCTAAAGGGGACAGCTCTTGCTTGCCTGTCCGCAGAGATGCCGCTGTAGAGGGATGGCCGATGCCTTTCTCAGTTCAGAAAGTCAGTTTCAAAGGGTTAAAACAAAACTAAAATGATGGACAAAATATATACATGTATATAATAATACCTATTTAACTTTTCTCTCGATGTGTAATTTCTTTCCAGCTCAGTTTTCAACGAAACCCTTCCACATATTCTATCAAATTTCATCATTCAGTTCTCTGTCTGAACGCAAAAAAAAGAGAAGGGAATCATTTTCTTCTCTTACTTAATTTGAACATATTTGTGGCTGCAGATAAACTAGGATGAAAAAAAACCCAAACAAACAAAAAAACCAAGACGCTGCGCTAACGTACATAATTTGTGATAAAACAGAATTGCTGACACTCTAGATCCCTGCTCTAAGATTATGGAATAGAATACCACTCTCTGTCATATGTAGCAGTAGCTTGCACAACTTTAAAACTGCTTTTCAGCAAATTACACTTGGACTTTGTGCCCATCAAACATGTGCACTGACAGTTATTTGCAGTCTAAATGAGTCAAGCTGGTATATGAAGAAGAAGAAGAAGAAGAAGAAGAACAAGAAGAACAAGAACAAGAAGAACAAGAAGAAGAACAAGAACAAGAACAAGAAGAACAAAAAAGAAGAAGAAGAAGAGGAAGAAGAAGAAGAAGAAGAAGAAGAAGAAGAAGAAAAAGAAGAAGAAGATGACATTGTGAACACAGTCTTTATAAGTCATGGACAAATTTATTTAAAACTTTTTATTTAAAAAATAACAAAAAACCAAAAAAAACCCCGAACATATTGGATCAATATACATAAACCACCAAAGTTTGTTGACCCCCCAAAAAACAAAAAAACAACAACAAAAGAACCCCATAAAAAGGAATCCCTCTAGTGTTTCAACTTCATTTTGATTTTCATGTGCAACAAACACGCAAAGAGACTATATTGATTACTGTGGAGATTTATGCAGAATAAAGTGCATAAAATGAAATTACCAGCCGAAATTGCACAAATATTTTCCCAACTCTTGTGCCTGGAATTTGAATAGCTTGGAGAGTCAGTTGAAACACAACCATGGTAAATAAGCTTTCAAGATCAAGATTGTTTATTTATTTATCCAATTAGTGTAATTATGACAATAATGCATGTAAGTGTAAATAGTAATTATACACAACCAAATAACATTACAATGTTTTAATGGAGTTCAAACTGTCATTCAAATAGGGAAAAGTGTAATGAAAAATGAGGGAAAGAGAGAGTTTTATTCATTTATTTATTTGGCGTTTTAGGGCTCAGTTTGACTGCAAAGGTCATCTCAGTGCCCATGGAAAAAGCAAAACAAAAGGCCAGTTTTAAGTAACAGAAAGAACAGAAGTAGCAGAAAAGATTTTCAGATAGGATAAGACATTGCCACAAGGGGAAGCAGACATTTAAAATTATAAACATAAAATAACCTAAACCATACAAGGAGAGATGATTTACAGACATAAAAAACATCATCTCTCTAAAAAAAAAATATATAATTAGCAATATAATGTAACTTAAAAATGGAGAGATGATTTACAGACCAAAAAAAATTACCATCTCTCTAAAACACATGACTAATTAACAATGGCCAGCAAGCCACAAACAGTGCATGCGATAACCACCCAGGATTTTCTATCGCCCTTTGTGTACAAAAGTACTCGGTACACTGGGACAGCACGTGACCCCGGTAGCATTTCTAAGTCTTGCAATGCACATGAATGTCAAGTTCCCTCCTCCAGCAAAACTCTCCCTTCGGGGGACACAAAAGAGAGCCTGACAGAACAAGGCAGACGAGAGAAGAAGCTCTTTCTCAACCCTCATTTACCTCTTACAAGTCAGTGAGGGCAAGAGCTGCCTTAGTCGCCTTCTATGACATGCCTGGACAGTAGGCAGTGGGCCAACTCTGCTCCTCTCCCCATTTGAAGAGGTCCCAGGTCCCACACAGGGATTAAAGCAATGTAACATTAAAGCTCGGCTGCTCATTGAAAGTAAATATGGTCTGTTCTTCTATCACATCGATTAAACACTGAAACGAGTGACTAAGAAAAAAATATGCATGAGTACATGATGTAACCAACTAAACTTAAAAAAAAACAACCAACCAACCTATGTATATAAAGAAATGAGTATTTTTACATTGATTTTGATCCAGGCTTTTAATTCATAATAATATATGACTTATACCGAATTAAAATACAATATCACAAGACTGAGAAGCAGAGTTTGGACCTATCATTTTGATTGTGTCTTTTCAATCTCTATGGTCTGTGGCAATAAAAATCAAGAAAGACCTTTTTTTACAATGGTGTCTATAAAACAATTTGATATACAGAAACTGAAAGGAGATTTTTTATGATCGTTCCAATATAAATTTTGCATATAAAATGTAAAAAAACAACCCAATAAATCTTTAAGTATGAGTGATGACTGAATCAAGTCAATAGGCTTTTTTCTTTAAAAATAAAAAAAAATATGATGATAACCTTTTACTGATATTCAAATAAAGAGGGTGGTGAAAATGTATGTGGAATATAATAATGGCCACTAAAATGTCTCCTATGCTATGGTGAAAAAGAGCTCTGTTCTTGGTCAGGATTTCCTCTGGGTTTTTTTTTCTTTCTTTTTGTTGGTAATAATTAAGTTTGGTTGTTTTTATTTCCAACTTAAAACGGGCAGTTTGGAGTTGAAACAAATCACAAAATTAGCTGACATACCAAGTCATGATGTATAAACGGTAATTACAAGCAATGTGAGTAAACTCCAGTAGGAACAGAAACGAGGCAATATAAACAAAAACGCTGGAAAAAATTGGGGTGGAACTGAGGGCCTCTGCATCTTTACTCATCATTTTGCTGTAAGTGGCAGGCACACTTATTTCAGTTCTAGTGAATACACCAGCACTGCACTTGGTTACTGCACTGAAGGCCTTCTGGTCTCTTTTGCTATTCACAATTAATTTTTCCATATTGCTATCTCTTCTTCTCTTTAGACCAGCAGCATACTATCTTTACCACTGTCATCATCATATTGTTACTTATGCTGTCAATGTTATTACAATACTGATCCTTAAGCCTTAAAGGATTAGTTGAAGTAGAAACAGCACATCTTTGATGAAAAAAACAATGCTTATTTTATTACTTACAAATAATGTAATTCAAAAGACAATGTGCAAAGTACAAATGTTCAATCCATAAGGACACAATTACCCTTCTTTTTTTTTCAAGAAAATAATCGACCATTACCCCAATACCAACTCATTCAAATCCTCATCCATGAACATTTTTCAATCACTCAGAAAATCATTAGTTCTTGTTTCCAATTCAAGGCCATTTACAGACTTAATTCTGTGACCATTAAAAGATTTGTGTCTATGTTTTTGAACATCCAATGAAAGAGAACAATCATTTGCCTCACATTAAAATGTACGGAGAATTTTGGAAAAAATGGCCAAAGAAAATTTGTGTATGGTTTAATGATAGAAGGTATTAAATATTAAATATTACAAATATTAAATGTTACATCTAGTAATGTTGAATTTCATCTGCCAAAACCTAGACCATTTGAATAACCACAGTACATGCCATGTTCTTAAATTATATGGAAGTCTTAAGAGTCACCTATCTTTGTGTTATCAGCAAACATTATGACAAAAACACAAAAATGTTATCTGGAAGATCAGTGAGCAAATAAACAGTGTGATTATTGCTGAATTAGGCTTATTAGTAAGCATATTGTTATCAAAATTGTTATCATCATCATTGTAAATCATCATCATCATCATGATGACAGTATAATAAGATAAGAGTGGTAGCAGTAGTAAAGATGGTAGTAGTAGAACCAGGCATCAATGTGCACAGACCCAGATCCAATACAATGGATCAAGTTCAACATTTAATGTGAGAACAAATCTAGGTTTTAATCTACTCTGATTCTTAAATTAATCAATTTCTAACAAATTCAGTGAAAAAAAAGGAAGGCTAAGAAGAAAACTTACCTTTAAAAAAAAAAGTCTTTAACAATGTGCTATGAGCAAAACAATTAGTTAAAAATGGCCATCATGTCAGGCCCCAAATTGTGCATCCTGATAATTTACCAGGATTTTCTTTTTTTTTTTTTTTCTAAAAAATGAAATGGCTATATCATCCAAGAAAATTTTCGAAATAGCTTCTACTCAATAAAGTTCATTGTATTGAATTGAACTGAATGTTTACTGTCATTGTGTGCAAAGTACTCAGTCCATCTAGATAGCGATAGGAGTTTTCATTCATGAAATACACACAAATGGGGGTGGCACTGGTTAAGTATCTACTCTACCTCTCCAAACAAAACTCTCCCTTTTTTGAGGACAGAAAAGAGAAACTGACAAAGCCAGACAGACAAGAAAAGAAGCTATCCGCTCAACCCCTGCTTACTTTCTAGAAGTGTGGGAAGATTTAACAGGGGGCCTATTCGATATCCTCTTAGCCAAAGAGCCCCAAACCCATATAGGGATTTTTTTGATTGAGTAGAAAATACATTTGATGTTGACACTTTTTACCAGCAGATAAGTTTCTTCCTCAATTTTAAGTTTTCATCAAAGAAAGCTCCTAAACATTAAAGGGTTTACATTCATTAAATGTCTATTTTTACCATTATGACTGATCAATGAGTCATACCTTTCTAAAACAGAATGCTATATATCTAGTTTTGCGCATATTTACTTTGAAGAAAATGTCAACATGTCAAAGGTTAATTAAAACAAGAAATCCTTTGGCAATTGGAGATTTTTAATAAAAGATTACAACAGTTACTTACAATGGCTAGGAGATGGTGCTTGTTCTCATAAAATAGCAGAGAACAGTTTTAAATATAACTTAATTAGGCTCTCCAGTAATTTTCAACAAGAAACAGTGCAAAAGATTGTCATTGTGTAAGAATAAAAAAAACCAAATGGATAGGCTAATGTCAATCATATCCCATATGTGCCCTTATTCCCATCTAGATCAAAACGTGGAAATATATACCTCTACAGTACTCAATAAAAGGTGAGACAGGCCAAAATACATAGCATTATTCCCATCTTCTTTAACCCATAAAGAAAATCCTATGAATATTCACACACTGTACCAACAGCGAGAAAATTATAATTTATGTTTATAAAATTAAATATTAAATAAATAAAAATACAAACAAAAACGACTTTCTGACGACTCATGTTATGATCATTTCTTGGAGGAAAACTAATATAACATACACGCCACAAACACTTGAAAAAAAGACAAAAGCATTGCTTCAAGAACAAGCTGCACTGTATGACCTGGTGTGATGTGATCTTTTACAGAATAGTACATTATCATAAAGACCAAAAGAGGTACAGCCAGTCACATGCATAAACACATAAAACATAATTTTCTTTCATTCATTATGCATTAACAAGAACTTGAGTCTGTCCGAGTAGAAAAGAACAACAAAAAGGGAAAAGTAACAATAACTTTGCCTGACAAAATTGTTAGCTGAGTTACAATGAGATCCTTATCATCATAATTTTCGTGTAGCACCACAGGCTACAAACTTTGCATTAAACACGACATAAGGTTTTGTAATGATGCTAAGTGAATAAAAGCAAAAGATAGGCTATGTTTTATACATGTAGGTGACGCATGCACAAACCGGCAAAGTCCAAGTTTCACAAAATCTTTGAAAATAGCTCAAACGGCAAATAAACACCAATTCTTCACAGTGTAAAAAATAGCAGACTTGAAGAAACATTCCATATATAAGTTTTATCTGCCAAATATCTCGAATTTGCAGTTTTAAAAAACATACCTTATAAAGTTTTCAGTCTCTCCTGTATAATTAGCATTTTTGGGGACTTGGCCAGTTTGTTCCCACCACCATCAACATATTATGTGATTTCATATATTATGAAGAAATCTACTTCCTTGGCCTTGAGCTCATTAGCAAATCAACATTTCACAAACAATGATTCTATAAAAGGCCACAATATTTATTGCGTTTCAATTATGCCTCTCTGTATTATTCAGCCTCCAGCAAGGCTTCAAGGCCCCTTTATTAAAAGTGAGTACAGTAGGGTCTCTCTAATCGGAACTCCCTTAGGAGCTTGAAAAACCATCCCAATTACCTGGGCTTCCCAGTCTGCTAGGGAAGTGGAGAAAGAATGTAATTTTTATATCATCTATTTTCACACCATACAC
>JAOYNN010066658.1:0-18077 GCA_025770095.1 Goniobranchus kuniei | reverse complement strand
AGAGAGAGAGAGAGTTTCAAAAAGCATTTAAAAGAAAATAGATTGTTACTTTTAAATTCCTAGAACTGGAAACACCATTAAAAGGATATCGGAAGTATTCATTTCTTTTTCTTTTTTTTTTCTCCTTTTTTTCCTTTGTTTGTTTGTTGTTGTTTTTTTGATAAAAAAAGTTTTTCTTCTTCAGGTAAATCTGTCATTAAATGCCTACAGAGATTTTTATTTTTCATTCTCCTTTTCCTTTTATTTCAGGAGGCTATGAACCAATTCTGTCGTATGAGACTGTTGTACAGCAAGAGTGTGAGTAATATCTTGTCAAAGAACATATGAAATTATGGGCAGAAACTTGGTTTCCGAAGAATTGATTAACCGGGTCAGCCAGATTTTAAGATAAATGTATAACTGGATCTTGACCTGGATTTTAGGTCATGGGACGACCAACGCAACCTAGATCAGAAACCAACTCACTGATTTGGTTTAGCGGATCTAAATCTGAAACCAACTCACTGATTTGGTTCCATGATTTGGCTTATCCATGCTGGAGAGTGAGAGAGAGCTTTGTTCCCAGAGTGCGCAATATAGGCATGTATAATGAATATACTTATAGCTATACCTATGTAAGGGACTGCTCGTCGCCAGCACGCCACACGCGCGAAATGCCAGACACATGAAGGGAGGTAGAAGAAGGAGAACAGAGAAAGAGCCTTGCTTGCTTTTGATTTGGATTGTGCCTGATGATCAAGATAGCGAAAGCAAGTCAAAATGCCTGTCGAAATCCGTGCCGAAAGAGGTCAGGCCTACAAACTGGATATCCAAGTCAGAAAAGATAACTGGTTATCCAGATCTGAAACTGGATTTTCGCTGAGTACTAATAAATACTGGGTTTTATACTCTATAGTATGTTATTTCAGCATCATTCCTCAATCGCCAATGTTGATTTTTTTTTTTTTAGGGTTTTTAGTCAACATGCTCTCTAAAACCAATGTACACCAATAAAAACATTTTATTTTGGATTCAAACTGGTTAATGGACAGGGTTCCTTCGCGGTCTGGAAAAGTCAGGAAAACGGGTGTTTTTTGTTGTTTTTTTTTTAAAAGAGTTAAAATCTGGAAAAAGTCTGGAGAATCAATCTGCCCCAAAAGGAGGGTAAAAAAAACTACCAGAGTCATTAAAAAAAAAAAAGTTGCTGAGCGATAATAAAGTTTGTTTTGTTTTACGCTCAAAATTTTTTGGTCTGGAAAACGGCTTTTGAGGTGGTCTGGAAAAGTGTGGAAGAAGTCTGGAATTTCAGTTTTAACAACCTGCAGGAACCCTGAATGGAGGCATGAAATATTGTATAAGTGAGTGCATTATTGTTTTAAAACTACAAATATCCCTTCAGGTACTGCAAAAATTCACTAGGGCAATTTTAGAATGATGCTGGTGATTAGCAATTTTGTACTCTTATATCGTCATAATTGAGGCCTGTTATTGACAAAATTTCTTCCATAATAGTGACATCTTCATTCCCTTTCTTTCCTCAATTTATAACAAGATTCACCACTTGTATGATGGTATGTAAGTGACACAAAGTTTGCTGCTGTAACTGATGTGCCTTGTAATGGTTAAAGTAGAGCTCGCCATTTTACCGGAAGTGACATCAGGTTGTGGGATGGCGTGGTGGCCTATCGTGTAATTAAGAATTGGGTCATGCTAGAGTAATTAGATCAATCGGGTCTGAAACCACCAATTCACAGGGATATAATATTGAAAAAATGCAAAGGGATATAATGAAAGAATGCAGTGAAATAAAAACACATGGCAGAGTGACGTGAATATCGGTATCCAACTGGTGCACACAAAGGCAAACAGTTGAATGAGCCGAATAAAAAGGTGACCATGTAGGCCTAGATACAGCGTGTTGCTGACTGGCAAAGCCCCATTTCAACGCTCAACAACAAAGCCAAGATCCAGAGTAAAATAACCTGCAATCCCGTAGGATGATCTTTTAAGTTATGGTGAAGCCTTCACCCAGGTCAGTTTCGTGTAAAGCGAATACGCCCGAATCGAACAAAAGGGGATGGTTAACACGTTGCGCCTTGCTGAGTAGGGAAGTCCCACTTCAATGCTCAATAACAAAGCCGGGATCCAAGGTAAAGGTTAAAACTAACTTGCAGCACCATTGGTAGTTCTTTATATCATTAATTAACACCACTTTGAGTCAATTTCCTTATTTAGGAACATAAGAATTTTCCATTTAGTAGGATAAGGGTCCTATGCTTGTCATATTATGCCAGCACTCTTCTCGGCTATCGAGATTTTGGGCGTGTCATATTACACCATCGCGCTTCTGTGGTTGTTGCCAAGGCGAGCGTAATGCATTATGCTGTAGCTTTATGAGGGTTAAGGGGGACACCTCGGAGGAGTGGTAGAATAGGTTCAGTGCTAAATATCTATCATCCCTTGCATGTGATAACAGGGATGTAAATCCCTCAGATTTTCTCTGATTTCAGATTTTCTCACTTTGATCCCTGTCTTTGTAATGTCTAACTTTGTGTCCTTTATTCAATCATAAATATTCCATTCTAGTCACCATCAAAGTCAATTGCTTTTATTACTCTAAGTCAATTGCTTTTATTTCTCCAACAATAAAACCTACGCAGGCCCTCTTACAGTAATGTAGGCCTATTATAGGCCTAACGCATATCAGTGTGTTGTCAATTACTACTATATGCATGACTAGAAGTTTGCCCAGACCTATACTTCTCCTTAAATAATAATCGTCAATTCAACCGTAAGAATTTTCAGAGAAAAATCTCTAAACAAAAGTTCAAGTTAATAGTCCGCGGATTTCTGCGAGGTTCCAAGAAAAATCTCGGACGCTATTTTTACGACTTCGTTCGTTGTTGCCCTGTGCTCTGGAAGTGAACTTTCCCTGATAGAATCGAGAGCCAAGCACGATTGATAAACAAGCAGGCTTAGACTAGCCTATGTGCTACGCTATCTTGTCTATCTAAAGGAAGTTCCACACGTTTGGAATTGATGGACAGATTCTTTATCATAGGTAATTTATTGATTGTTTTCACTGCTTATCATAAACAGGGCCTAGGCCTAGCTTTACTACGGGCATGAAACGAGCCGACTGAAGCGTGTTGTCTCATGATGGAGATCTAGAGTAGCCGACAGTGATTGCCTTCAAACTTTGACATTAGACAAAAAAGTCTTAGGTTTAAATTCAATTTACATTTTGATCTAGATCTACACAATCTAATCTAGACTAATCCAGATCCCCGTAGATCTTGAATCTAGATCAGATCCCTTATTAGATTGATAATCTGAATCCTATTCTATGCTAGAGACTTCCATCATGGCTGGTCAACCGAAATTTGTCGAAGATTCTCAACTAACTGATGCTTATAAGGGTTGTTTGTTAGAGATTGTGTTTTTAGTCGGCAATAAAGTATGCTCAGAAGAGGCGAATTGTTGAGCTCTAAAGGCATGATAGTTCATTTTTCACCCCCACTTGGGGCGTTGCCCCCAGGCCCCACTGGGGCCTGTGCAGCCCCTGGACCCCAGCAGTTAATTTGCAGAGAATTTTTGAAAGTGTCATTTACATCCCTGAAAGTGGAACAGGACTGGACCAAAACACTTCACCACCCTTCCTTAGACTAAGCCAAGATATATGCTAGGCTGAGGCTCACAAGATTGTGTTGTGTTGTGTGCATGCTCTTAGTCCTACATACTATGCTCCCTCGTTCAAACAGGGCGTTGTCTTTGTGTAACAATTTAACACACCTTTCTGGGTCATTCGTTAAAGACATGAAAGAATTTATCATTAAGTAAAAATAAAAACAGAAACAGACAGGCATTTATCAACCTATCATCCCAAAATCTGAATAAATATTCATCACAAAATTTTTCTTTTTTTTTTTGGTCAATACAGGAGAACAGTAGTTATAATTTTTTGTCTGTGTTTTGGGAAGGGCAGCATTGCTGAACTGATCAATCTCTGAATTAAGACCACCTTCCAGTTAAGGGTGGTCTTATCTTGGAGGGAGCATTGTAACAATAAAAGTTTGTGAAGAAAATTGTCTCATCTTATAGGCTACTTAAAATTGAGCTTTTTATAAAAAATGTGAAACTGTCAACAAAAATCCACAACTCAATCAATGCCTTCAAAATATTTAGAAGCACGCTATTCAAACTGAAAGATACAAAAAAATCAAAAGAAAATATTTAATAACATTAACCCTGAGAAGTTTGAGAAAATAACAAAAATTTTGCTCCTCATCTCAGCCCACAAAGAAATTAGAACAAGCATCTACTTAAAATGACAGGAAAGGATTGTCACAAAAAAAGCTGTGAATTCAATCTGTACTTTCATAACTTGGAACAAATAAACACAAAGAAAATAACAGCACAAGAACATTACAACATGGAACTACAAAGGTTTATCACATCAAAATCAAAGGCAGACTTCTGATAGATAATAATACTGATATTGATGCATCATGTCAACAAAGGTGGGTATTTGAATGACAAATAACATGCCTTATTCTTAAAACAGTTCCTTCTCAGATTTAAATTGAAATGAATATGGCCTTGGAAGCACTCCTTGAACAAGGATGCCTGTTCAAACAATTCTGTTTTGAAACATTGTGGTAAAGAGCAAAAACAAAAAGTGAATTTTCAAACTAAATGCATTGATGGGACAAAACAGAATTAAATCAGCTGTGATGATGCGTACTTGAGAAACCAAGGAAAAAGATGGACAATTTTCAGGATTTCCTCATTTCTGTCACTTCTTTTATCTTTCAAGACCATTTTGCTGTGCTTGAGAATCAAAATATTTAAGTACATGTTCCTTAGGTTCATTTCCTCAATTTAATTTCTAAAACGTCAGTCATACAGTCGATGTTAAAAGTTTTCTTCCACCCATGGAAATGATAAAAATGCAGTTTCTTCCATTTTCTGACAGTTTCATTTTGACAAGCACATAACCATGTCCTGATAAGCACTATACAATGTAGGCCCATAAACCCCCTCTTCCAGGATACAGAATTTTTTCTGTAAAATTTTACCTTCCACCATCCCCCTCAGTTCAGGTGAAATCCTCCTTTTAGAGAAACAAATGCTTGATTCATTTCAGTCTATAAATACTTTTCTCAAGAAAAAAAGAAAAGAATGTGTCAAAAGTTTGCAGATCACATCAAACACAGGTACAAATGAATGATATAGTAATCTGGTCACAATAAAAAGCTTGCAGAAAATCATGAACTGGTCAGTCTACATCCCCCTTTTCCTAACTCTTTCCAAACAAAGGAAAATTTGCTGACAATGACACTGGCTTCGCTTATGACCAGAGGTAGTTAAGAGATTGGTATATCAAGATAGATAACGACAACTTTTGGGAAAAGAGGCTCTGATTTGATTTAAAGTGTGATGTTGTTTATTTCCAAACAATGCCTGGGATATGAGGTCTATCAAAGTTCATCTTATTAAGTCAATTATGCACTCACTTACCTATGACATGAGCTTAACCTAACACTCCGCTTTCCCAACTTCCCTAGGCTAGATATTATCAGAGATAATAACATTAAATTATTTTCACTTTAGAACAAATTAATTCAAAGGATGTATATTACTATTCTCCCAGCAAATGGTTAACTACCTTTTGAAAATCTCTTTGTTTTTCAATCATATCTTCAAGTTGATGTATTATAGTACAGCAGGTTTCCCCTGAGAGCCTGCTATGCTGGCAATACATGACTGTCTCACAGGCACACATATATATATGTATATTATAAAACTTTACCCTTCTAAGAAACTGGAAAATAAAACATATTTTTATCAAAACTATCTCACAACCTGCTTCCACCCAATACGTAAAATGCTTGGACTCTTGACACATTCATATTTTGTAATCTTGGGCATCAATTACACTTCATACATATATGCAGAAAAAAAGCAAAACACAAAATATACTCATACAGAAAAAACACGGAGTTAAAAGCTATTGTAAGGTTGCACATTTTCAGATTGCTGAGCATCTGTAACTCCAAGCCCAAATACATTTACTACAGTCCAACCTTATTTCACTAATTTTAGCATATAAAGAACATGTGTAAAAATGTATAACCATAGTAAAGTCTTCTCCTTTCCTTAGGACATTGCCACATGAACACAAAATTCTGAACAAAAACATGAGACTTTGCCAAACAAAATTGATCTTATTGGCTCTCTAGACTTATAAAAACAAATTCTGTGTCAAAAGCAAAATGGGATGACTCCAATGGCATTGTAAGATATCAAAAATACTTCAAAACATTCACCCTCCCCCCAAAAAAACAAAAACCCCATAGAAAAAGAGGTGAGGAGCTTTAATGCTCTACAGTGGAATGTTGGTAGTAGACTATGCTGGTAACTGGAAGTGGCCCCAACCACAGCAAAAGATTAAATTTTACCATACTTGTAACATAGTTTGGACATGGACCTCAGGAGTACACTACACCTGAAACCTTAGAGATAAATCAAAAGCTCTTCACAAACGGCTCTATGCAGCAATGAATTGACAAGGATACCTGGTGAAACAAAGAGGCCTTTAATTTAATATTCAATTTCAAAGTTTCACACTCAGCCCCTCACCTTCAACCACCCACTTGTGGGTTTTAAATATCTAATGCCTAAAAGAGTGAACAAACATGCAAGACTTGATCAATTAAAATATTGTCCAACCAACATATATCAACATCGTTTATAGTAATATTGACATCCTGTACATCGCAGTGTTATTCCAAAGTCACAATTTTTTTCTTACTCATATCACTACTAAACAAAATCCCATGTCAACATAAGTTTAACAAAACCCTTATATTGACACGCAGATGTGCAGCTAGTATTGTCCAACTTGTATGGAGCAACAAATTACTAGCACATCCTTATGTCAATTCAGGCCATAGACAGATCTTCATTCACTATAATAATTACTGATAACCATGCTACCCTGGGAGGAAGACTAGAAAACCAGAGGAGCCTGCTACCATTGTCATTATAGAGCAAAAGGATCATCTGTCAAAGAGAAAAAGAGAGAGAGATGTTTCTTGTTGCCTAGGTATAAAGGACAGAAAAACTTCCTTGATACTGATAAGCTAACAGCTAACTGCACAAGACACTGGCCTCCAGAGTAGCATTCACCTGTTCACTGTATCAGAAATCAAAGCATGATCACTTGAACATAAGCAATGGCATGTGTAGCTTCCATAAATTGAATAACAGAGACTTGAGTTTTTCTTAGATAAACAAGGAGACAGCTGGTAACAAAAATTTCCACTTTCAGAATAACAATTGATCTCTGCAAAACCCACAAGGATCTTCAAAGACAATTATTCTCAACAGCTTCACATATAGTTTTTAACATAAATATCAACATCATTTCAACAAATTCAAAAAGTTCAGTGATTTTTCAATAATTGTTGTTATTATTCCCAAAGTCTTTCAAATTATGTTTTTTCATCGTGCAACAAATAAGTTTTAAAAAAGTCTTTGTGACCAGGGGGAATTCTTACCATTGGATGATATATGACTATAATTATTGACAGGTAGAAGTGTGAGCCATTTGTTCATAATGAAATAAAACTTAAGGATTCAAGTAAAGTATACCTTATATCCATAATAATGTAGACACTCACAGACACCTAAAGACAGGAAAGCAAATTTCTTGAGTGATAAATATTTGGTCTACCCAAGCACTGTTTTAATTGTGACAATGATGTGCTTGGTAGGACAGTCATCACCACTTAGTGTCATGTCTTCCATTTAACTGTCTTTCCGTGACATTAACCTTAGTGCGATACTATCCATTTTGCAGGGAGAACCATAATGTCAGGTGTTTATTTTGCTTTCAATTACAGTTGGGTGCATTGTGATTTATGGCCATGTCTTTAGATCCCCTGATGATGGAACAAACTGACATGAGGTGTGTTGGATTTTTTGCTTCTTTTTGTTCAGATGTTGATTTTTAAATTTAATTGACGGAAACAATATAAAAACATTTAACGTTGTAGCTATCAGGAATTTATTAGATAGGTAGGCAAGACTAATGATGTGTTATTATAAATTCCTTAAAAAGAATCCTATTTCTTTTGCTTCCTTCTCTATTATCCAATCACACACTGGCATTTAGTTGGTCATCTTCTCCTCCACCCTGCTCCCACCAGTCTCCCCAGGGTGGATCCTGCTAAGCTCAGGTAAGAGTAGGCTCATAAAAACTCTTTTACCGGTCCAACCTTGTCTTTCCTGACTGCTGGTTGCATTAGATAAGACTCGGAGGCTGTTATCGGATTTGTCCTGTAATTTGCAAGACACGTGAATTGGTATGTCCCCTTTTGCATAGAACTGTGCAGCTTGAGTCCTCTGCCCCTTTCTTTGAGCTTGTATGCTCAATCAGAAGACAAATCTCAGACAACATGCGCAACATACCCGTCATAAACCAGAGCAACATTACGTTAGCATTGATTAGGACACTAAACAGAGCTTGCTCCCTGCTTCAATTAGATCTACCTCTCAAAAATTATAAGAATAGTCTTCTCAACACACTCGGATGGGCTGTGATGTTGAGCAAAATCCTGTGATACTATCCAGAGACTTTTACTTTTATAGAGGAAAAATGTTTACAGCCTAGCGTTCCCTTAATCGAAACATGAAGCTATCCACAGTGACACTAAGTGGTGATGGCTGTATCGATAACAAGACTCTGAAAAAGCTAACATTAACCCTCATTATAAAGTTAATAAAATATGAAAGCATTCCACCAAGACTAATATATTTGAAGTTAATGATGCTTTTACAATGACATTCTTATGTTTTCATTGGTCCTAATTCCTTCATATTACTAAAAACAAAATATGTATAAATAACAATAATAATAATAATAATAATAATAATAATAATAATAATATAACTGATTTCATTCTTGCAATCTATCCACTTTATACAGGCTCTACTCACTTTACAGCTAATTCAACAGTGTAAGGCTTAAAAGGCAGACATACAGATGGATATAGCGTAAATTAAGATACAATACACAGAATTAAGTGACTTAACAGGAAGCAATAAAGTAGAAAAAAGTATGTTTTTTTGTTGTTGTTTTTTTTACCACAGTAATGGAAGACAAAAAACAATCTTTGACTTTAGACAAGATGACTGAAAATAGAGTGGACCATACCTAAGCAACTATCTGAAGCAAAAACTAAATTGTATGTGTAAAAATACATCAAACATGCTGGAACAAAGTAATGTATGTGAAACCCTTAAGCACTCAACAGCCATAACTAAACTTATGTGTGTAAAAATACATCTAAACATGCTAATCTAATTATTATCGGAGCAATTTAGAGGATTGTTATTTTTTCTCCCTAAGCTTACATGAACAATATAATAGCATGGCAGAATCAGCAAATCCATGCATCTATGGTGACATTTTATGATGATAAAAAGGAAATCAGCAGGGCACATGTCTGGCAGCATTTGGTAGGCTAAGAATTATCACGATTTCAACATTATAAAGCAAAACAACTTAGAGAAAAAAACACATGTTGTGTCAAACCATGTCCATGCCTTACTAATAACAGTCATCAACAAAGAGAAAATTTTTTAATACATGGAAACAGAAGGCGAATTTTGAAAGTTTGGCTGGGTTGAAAGAAATCCCAGGGTCCAATTTAGTGATCAAATGCTAACTAAACTAGGTACAACATACAGAGGGGAAGTATGAACAATACGTAATATTACAGAATTTCCAACCTCTGACTTTCAGATATGGGGAGATGAGATAAAAACAGAAGAAATATGATAAAATCTGAGGAGCTTTTATTCCACAATAAGCCTGGTATAACTCAGGAACACACTGGGCTATACGCTTCTAAATGAGGGGTGAAAAAAGAGGTGTGTGTGGTAAATTTTTCGGAAAATTTTGTAGGATCAGGATTAAGGTCTTTGCAATAAGGCATAAAGTAGTAAAAAGTAGTCATTTGAGCCGAAGTTAAGCTTATCCCAGTTTCTGTAGCATGGAGAAGACAGTGACAGATTTTATCCATCACTCTCTGAATAGGATGTAGTCTATTGCAGAGTACTTTTCCAGCCACAGCTGCACCCATTTTCAAGTGGCTCCGGTAAAGCAACAAGGATAAATTTTCTTGCTGACAGAAAAACAAAATGTATATGTCCATAGCTAGAACTGAACCTGCTACCTCTCAGTCCACAGGCCAACACTATCACTGAGCAACAGCATCCCCCACCACAATGAGGCATATGGCAGAGACAAGAGGCCTAGGCAAATTTGGTGCATCTAGCAGCTAAGAAGTTTAAAAAAAGAATTAAAAATTGGAAGATTTGAGATAAACATGGGACGGGTGAGAGTTGAACCCAAAACTAAGGACAATCCCAGACAGGTGAGAGATGAACCCAAAACTAGGGACAATCCCCGACGGGTGAGACTTGAACCCAAAACTAGGGACAATCCCCAGTAATCGAGGAGACCTGGGAAGTCTGTTATTTCAGAATATTAGTTAAATAATAATTGTAGGCAAAACAAAGTATGGTACTGACAAAGTCAGAGCAATTAAAATACAAAAATTGAAAGAAACAGCAAATCACATCAGGCATAAATTTACATCGACTGTCAAACAATGAGCAAGAGGAAATTCAACATTTCTGTCATTTAAAGTTTTTAAGTTCTTGCGTTTTTTCTTAAATTGTGAGTGTAAGTAGAAACATCTTTCTAACTACATATGACGTTTTCTTTTGGTAAATTAAAAGATGAAAATAATACAAATTAATATGATTCTTTCAAAGACAGCTTACTATTTCTTAACCCATGGTTAGAAGATGTTATAACATAAAGACAAATCGTAAAACTTTGGAAGTTAAGTGCAATGATGAAAATATGAAATCTCTATCTGAAGTGAACTGTCTTATTTTGGACATCATTAAATAAATACTAAGCAACAAAATGCTTACAGCTGACATAATTTTTCTCTCTCTCTCTCTCTGCCTTCCTCCCTCGCTGCCCCCACCTCTCTCTCCTCTCTCTCTCTCGCTCGCTGGCCACTGCGTGTGGTCGCGATGCTTAGGCCCCCAACACGGCCGTGTAGTTTTTCGCTCGGCTGGCCTGATACAGTAGGGAGGCCTAGGTTGTGTTCAATAGATTGGACTAGCTGTAGAAGCAAGGGCATAACAGTCAAACCTGCAGAAGAAATCTCAGAATGTTTTTTTTGTACAAAAATTGAATATATTTTAATATCCAAAGTGTGACACACGGGTTACCTTCTTTTATGACGTCAAATTGAACAATCAATCAAAGACTGAAAAGACAGTCATTCTGCACATTGTGTACTAGAAGTACATTATACATGCTGCTGCCCTAGGAAGAGGAATATTTCTTGCCATTTCTTATTTATGGGCCTTCACTTTTTTTACTTTTGAACATAACTCATGTCATCATTTCACACTGTAAGTTCAAAAAAGCATAAATTTGTTCTTTTTGCCGTTTTTGATGTATTCGACCATGTCCACACCAGAACCATGTCGGGGGTTCTTGCAAATCGATTTTGAGGCTCTGACCCTGCTTAATTTAGCTAAAATCGGAAGTTCTATGATTTCATTAAAATTGTCATCATTTGTTATGTTCAAAAGAACCAATCAGAAAACCAAAAACATTGCCTTCCCGAGACCTCGCCGTTTCTGTGGGTGAAACCTCCGGTTGAAAACATTTGAAATCTTCGAGGTCAGGACATCGAGAAGATGGATTTGATGCATGGTAATAAATTTTCTTTTGTCATCATCATTTCTGAATGTGTTATGTTTGAAAGAATGTGATGTCCGAGTATAGTTTTTAACGCATTATCATCTTACATGCCAATGACATTCCTTAGACATTTCAGTAGCCTAGATCTAAACTGCGCTAGCGTGTGCTTCTCTGTTGACTTCGGGGAATGGAAGGATAGTGTAAAAAATGACTTTCCAAAATGATGACACTTGGTATGACATCATAGTTATGATCAAAAGATTCATCCTGGGAAAAAATATGTTTGAAAAGTAGATAATCCTGTGTATTTTATAGTATGTACTTCAATTGGATGACAATGGAGCTGTTGTGGCTCGTGTATGTGTCTGTCAGTGATTGAGTGATTGGAATGTATTAATATTGCGACAACTTGTGTGTCATCATGGTTATGTTCGAAAGATTTCCATGAAAAGTTATGTTCGAAATCCCCATCATGTCCATTCTGAATATTTTAATGGAGTGTAGCCAGAAATACTGTTAAAAGCCAGTTATGGCTTCCGTTTGTGGTGTATTATTATTTCTGTATTGGATTCAGGTCAACAGTATCCATGATTATTGGATGATATAAAATGACGACAGGAAAGGTGTCATCATCGTTATGTTCAAAAGATACAATTGGTCTCGGGAGACTGTGTGAGGTGTATTATTATTTCTCCATTGGATACAAGCTAGATCTACCTAAATCTAGACTCTACATTATTTATTTGATGTTGTTGACAAAATTTACTCAATTGCTGTAACAGTACAGGCACTGTATTGTCTTGTTTGTGGGTTTTTGTGTGCCCCCACAACAAACGACAACAACAAACAACAAAAAACAACAAACAACAAACAAAGAACAACAGACCAAAAACAGTAACAAAAAATCCCCGAAACTAAATAAAACAGGACAAGAAATATAATAATAATTTATAAAAAAAATAAAACACACAAAAACTTCTTGACCTTCAATCGACCTTTCAGACAAACCAAAAAAACAGAACAAAACAAACCAAATAAAGCAAAAATACTAAAAAACAAACTTACAGACAAAACCCAAACAATACAAACAAAAACAACAATCAACCCAGAAGATCATAAGTCGACCAAATAAACCTCACAAAGCTCAGTACTCTTGAGAACAGCATGAGCAGCAGAAACGAATCAGAACAAAATAAGGACTGACCCAAATATTATGCAAACAGGAAAACGAAACAAACCACAGCAGACGTTGTTATGCTTAATGGAAACTAATGTGCAGAAAATGGAAACAAAAAGTATGATGTGATTCGAAGAACGAATTATGAAGCAAATGTAATGTCAGCTTGATCAGGAAACCAATTTGATAAATATCATTATTCTCCTTTTAAATACATTTATTACATGATACACCCCTTCCCATTCTTCAGGCTTGTTTGCTAGGGTGCTTTAAATTTCCATAAAAGCACGTCGCTAAGCGTAAAGGCACGATGACGCTTAGCCAATGAAATGGCAGTTTATATGGGAACTTCTTTCGCCTCCGTGACCATATAAATTATATCAAGTCCGAATTAGCGATCGATAGGTAAACCAACTACTGCTTTGATTGAATTCTGATCTAGAAATCGAGAACTAGATGTGGAATCTACATCTAGATCTAGGCCTAGATTATTTTTGTTATGAAAAGGGAAGACATCGGCAGAGAACTTACCGACGCATTGATTGAGTCAGAAGATAATCTAGATATAGATCTACTTGGCCTACACATGACAAACACATCCACTTCATTAAGCATTCGGCCTTGCACGCCAACACTTTAGATCTAGACCTAGGCCCGAACACCCGATGGAAGTCATACTAAATACATATTTTCCTGTGGAGCCTTTTGGGAGTGTACTTTCAACATCACATTAAACCAGGGACACTGAAACCTATCAACTAATGACGTCGAAGACACTGCGTTACAATTTTACTCTCTGCATGATGAGATCGCTTGGCTTAAATACTTCTGTTAATTGGTATTGTTTTGTTTGCAGGTTGTTATTGGGTTCAATTGTGACATTTAAATATGCGAAATATTTGATCACCCGTAATTAATTGCAATGCTCTGTTGTTGGAGTGGGTGTAACTTTCGTGTTTTACAGACTGGCATTCTTCATTACTAGCACTAAATCTAAAAGAATGAGCCAGACGGCGATTGGCTGACCATATGGCCTATGACCCTAGATAAGTGCTAGTTTCTTCATTTGCATAACATGGGCAATAATATTTCGATGAAAAATAGGGGCAGATAAAACCAGACGTTATCTAGATTTCTTTTGTCAAATCGGTTTAATGTTTCAATGAATGTTATGATACATGATATCTAGAAGATGGGTGTAATAAAACAATTATTGCATTTTATGGGCCATTCGGAACTCTGTAAGATAGCGCAGCCACTCACAGGTTCGTGGCTGCGGACATGACCTCGTTCCGAATGGCCCATGAAACGCAATAATTGTATAATAAAGTTAAAGTTTACCCAATGAATCAGTGACACTGGACGACAAATATCCTTCCTCATAAGTAAACTTATAAACACATAATATTAAGCATTTTGAGCAAACTTTAACTTTATACATATTTTCTTTTTAGATTCTTGTTTCTAGTTTCTATTTCTAGATTCTTACTCAATTGTAGCATGTTTGTATATTCTTTTAGTAATGCAATGAGGAGGAGTAGATAAGTATATGGCGGCAATCGATACGGTGAAAAATGGAGGCAGTTATGGAAAACATGAAAAGTGAAAAATCTCACACATCATAACCAACATAGGCATGGAGATAGATTGTGGTTGAATGTTCACTAAATTTGTCTCGCCCAGTAGAATGTTAAAAGTAAAGTTAGTCCCGAACCCATGACTGCGTATAGGGGAATTAGGGGTAGAGCCCTAATTATACTAGGCATATGGCATAATATGGTAGTAGAATGTAAGAAAGCAATATAACCAAAACATGCATGACGATGATAGGCAGGAAGATTGCGGTTGAATCCTAATAAACATGTACAATAGAATCTCAAAATCATTGGAGAGGATGCATACTAATACAAGGTGTAAAATATTGTACACTTCGCAACATAATTTCTAAAAGTAGTACATTTTATTGACTTTACGTACCAACACAAAGAAGTGCAAAAGATCAGTTTTTTACTCACAACGATTCAGTTCTATAACAAATCTACAGATGGGACATCCCACTCTTTATCGTGTGAATTACATTAATTTTGGTATAAGACCTAAACTGTACAAACATGTATATAACGTTAAACGTCTAAGGCTTACATTAGATACATGTAGTTATCATTGCTTGTACAATATCAATATTACACACATGTAATGTGGAGTAGCAGAGATGCACATTTATGGATAGGCAATTTGAGAGAGGATAAATGTCCTACTTTGTTGGAAAATGCGTTGTAATCTAGATGGGTAACTATAAAATCAAATTTCCTTATCTATTAAGAAAACCGATCTTATGTAATGATTTTTCTTAATCCCCAAATTGCATTGACAAGGCCGATGCCATCAATTGCAGTAATTAGAAGGGCATAACATTGATAATAAAATTATGGGTTTGGGGAAAAGGAGGCAAGGCTGAATGAAGAAGAGCATGCATTTAGCCCCTTCGTGACGTTAGGTTATTTTACTTTTCGAGGTAATACGTCTCACAATATTTTTCTCTGAAACTAAAGACATGCATTCGTTTGGGAAAAGTTTCGGCAAATAAAAATATGCAGTTGGTGTTTTTGTTGTTGCTTTTTTTTCTAGCCAGCTGCATAAGGATGGCCTGGTAGCTCAGTTGGTAGAGCAGCTAACTGCCATGCGAGGCGGCCCGAGTTAGACCCCCAGCCGGGCTGTGTTTTTTTTTTCGGCGCCCCCTGTTCACTCAGCAGTATAAATGGGTAGGTAGGTCTGTCTAGACTTGGCGGAAGTAAAGTCGGCGTGGAAAGCAATGGCAAACTACCACATTATGCCGTATGCCAAGTATAATTAGGGCTCTACCCCTAATTCCCCTATACTCAGTCATGGGTTCGGGACTAACTTTACTTTACAGCTGCATAATTCAATATCGCAAAGAGAAAATATTAATCATGAACAGCACTGCTCGTCTTGTGCGTCACGGGGACTGCTCGTCGCTTCGACATTTTGGTAGTTTTATCACCTTATATTATACATGCGTAGCTGAGATTTTCGGTGACTAGGATCTCTGTTCATATATTGATAGCCTAAAAGCAATATCAACTGAAAGCAGTGGCAATAATCTCCTGAAATTTGTTGATAACAGATTTGATTGGAGAATCATGATCACAAATGTCTGTTCCAGACAAGGCACCTAAAGATGAAGAAGGATCTCTATAACTACACATCGCTCAGACTCCAAATTTTTCATGAGCTTTTAACTTACTGGTGTGCAGGATTCTGGACCGGTGAGAATTTTCAAAACAGCTCGTGTTATTTTTGGAAATTTATATTGTTTCACCTATCGTTTTATTGTAACGAAAGGAGTCCTGAGGAAGCTATGTTGTTTTACAAAACCCTGTCACCAGAGTTTCATGCAGCTTCTGTGATTGTATAATGGTTTGATTTCACCAGCCATTCGAGCGCCACATGTATTATATTATGGACTGTTATAACATTCAGAGTAGTGTAACATACACAATGTAAGGGTGTTGTTGGGCGCGACAGGGGAAATGTAGGTGTGATTCAATTTATGAAATAGAAGAGGACAAGGTCATCGTTTATTTCTTAGATTCCCCATGACTTTTTGCAAGGTCGTGGACTTCAGCTAGTAAGAAAATATGACGAGTGCGAATGGTTAAAAGTTTTCAACTAGGGTTGCGCGGAACCCTAGAGTTCCCCCAGTACAGTCCAGGGTTCCGCCAGAAGCAATTTTGAAGTCTCCTGTGCAGATGTATTACAAAACCTGCTCCAGGATGAAATGCTGACATCAAATTAAAGGATTGTGCAAGAAACATCAGGCTCTTTGATTTTGATGACAATACTAAATGTAAACTATTCAAAATGAAGTGTTCTTTTAAAATATGGTTTCATCACAACTGTAGCTGCAAGAAAAAAAATTGCAGGTGTACATGTACATGTTTTGTACAGCTAGCATTTTTACAGTAAATAAATCTGAAGATAGGCACATTGCATTTTTATTTGATTTCATTCATTACATTTTAAAAGCTGTTTTTTGCATAAGACAATAATTGCACGTGGGCTCCTCCAGCCACTGGAATGTTTCTTTGGGGTTCCGCTCCAGCACCCAGGTTGAAAACCACTGTGTTAAACAGACATAATTCACGATAGGAAGAAGTACAAGGGATACGTGGGATGAATTGAGAAGCAGAGATAGGGCAAAGAGGGTTTACTTAGTCAGTTCTAATTGTTTGGAGATGACCTTAGGCACGTTACCTCTAGAGGAAATAGGGTGTTGTATGAGGAACCAGTACCACCAAAGGCCTATTTGAGAGTAATGCAAGATTTGTATAAAGGCAGCATGGGCGCGATGAGATGTCGATATGATGGAGTCAAGATTGATGTTTGGACCAATCATATCAATTCTTGGCTGGCTGCTTCTTATTTGCAATGCTGATGGCCAAACTAATAGGTGAAATCAGGCCAGAAGCCCGCTGGTCAATGATTTTTGTGGGTGACACCGAGCTTGGTAGAGGGAGTAGAACTGGCAGATGGAAGTGAATTTGGAGAGGTAGCGATGCTCGCAAGACAAGATAGCTCAGCTTTCTTTACATTTATAATCAAATATTACACACCCAAGGGGCGATACCTTCAAACATATTACACCACTAGATGTACGAGAAATATCAGGCCAAATTTCCGTTTTCTTAATATAGTCAAATATTGGAACAAACTGAACTAAGAAAAACGAATAATGCAACAGATTCTAGCAACAGAATTAACTCATTATCTGTTCAGAGCCGCACACTGCGTCATGAAGACTTTACCTCCTGATACATTTTTTTTTGCCATTTAATACGGTGTTTCCTAAAAATTCTCAAATTACTCTTTATTTTCATAAAGTACATTCATTTCCCGTCAATTTTATATTTGATACAATAACATTACAATCTATCATTACTCACAAATGAATAAAATAAAAATACTTTTATATCCCAAGGGAAATAACCCCGAAGAAAGTGAGAAAAAAATGAACGGATAAAAAGTTAAGTTTCAATTTATTAAGACTGGTAGATTTTACATTTTTTGACGTTACAAAATCCAATTTCCAACAACATTCAC
>JAOYNN010066657.1:0-25618 GCA_025770095.1 Goniobranchus kuniei | reverse complement strand
AGGATTTTGACGGTCTTTTACAACACAAATATTATTCCAAATGCCTGCTGTAACGTTAGAATTATTACGGTCTTTTAGAACACGAATAATATCCGAAATGCCTTTTTGCAGTTAGCATTGTGACTATCTTTTAGAACACGAATAATATCCGAAATGCCTTTTTGCAGTTAGCATTGTGACTATCTTTTAGAACACGACTAATATGCCAAATGCCTCATTTCCGTTAATATTCTGACGGTCATTTAAAACACAAATAATATCCCAAATGCCTCTTGTATGTTCGAATTATGACGGTTTTTAAGAACACGAATAATCTCCCTAATGACTCCTTTCCGTTAATATTATGACGCTCTTTGAGAACACTAATAATATCCCAAATATCTCCAGTATGTTAGAATTATGACAGTCTTTTAGAACAGGAATAATATACAAAATGCCTCCTTTGTTTTAGAACTATGACTGTCTTCTAGTACAGGAATAATATCCGAAAAGCCTCGTTTCTGTTAGAATTATGACGGTCTTTTAGAACACAAATAATATCCCAAATGCCTTTTTTCAGTTAGGATTATGACGGCCTTCTAGAACACGAATAATATCCCAAATGCCTCCTTTCCTTTAATATTATGGCAGTCTTTCAGAACATTAATAACATCCTAAATGCCTTCTTTCAGTTAGGATTATGACGGTCTTTTAGAACACGAATAAAACGTTTCTTCCAGAACTATGACAGTGTCCTAGAACACGAATAATATCCCAAATGGTTCCGTTCTGTAAGAATTATGACCGTCTTTTAGAACACGAATAAGATTGCAATTGCCTCGTTTCACTTAGAATTATGACAGACTTTCAGAACACGAATAATATCACAAATGTCATGTATCAGTTATAATTATGACGGTCTTTAAGAACACGAATAAAATCCTAAATGCCTCTTTTATGTTAATATTATGACGGTCTGTTAGAACACGTATAATATCCCAAATGACTCCTTTCTGTTAGAATTATGACGGTTTTTTTGAACACTAAGAATATCCCAAATGCGTCCTTACAGTTCAGATTATGACGGTCTTTCAGAACACGAATAATATCCCAAATACCTCCTGTATGTTAGAACTATGACGGTCTTTTAGAACACGAATAATATTCCAAATGCCTCGATTCAGTTAGGATTGTGACGGTTTTGTAGAACATGAATAATATCCCAAATGCATCGTTTATGTTAGAATTAAGACAGTCTTGTAGAACCCGAATAATATCCCAAATGCATCCTTTATGTAACAATTATGACTGTCTTTAGAACACAAATAAGATCCAAAATGGTTTGTTTCAGTTAGAATTATGGCGGTGTTTCAGAACTTGAATAATATAAGAAATGCCTCGTTTCTCTTAGAATTATGACAACCTTTCAGAACACCAATAATATACCTAATGACTTCTTTCTGTAAGAATTATGAAGGTCTTTTAGAACACAAATAACATCCCGAATGCCTCCTTTATGTTAGAATTATGGCGGTCCTTAAGAACACCAATAATACCCCAAATGCTTACTTTCCGTTAATATTAGGACGGTCTTTTAGAACAGGAATAATATCCCAAATGCAACCTTTCTGTTAGAACTATGACTGTCTTCTAGTACACGAAAAATATCCCAAATACCTCGTTTTTATAAGAATGATGACAGCCTTTTAGAACACGAATAATATCCCAAATACCTTCTGTCGTTAGGGTGTTGAAGGTCTTTTACAACACGAATAATATCCCAAATGCCTCCTTTGAGTTAGGATTATGAGGGTCTTTTAGAACACGAACTATATCCCAAATCCATCCTTTCAGCAAGGATTAGGATGGTCTTCTAGAACACGAACGATATCCCAAATGCCACCTTTCTTTCAGAATTATGAGGTCTTTTAGTACAGGTATAATATCCCAAATGCCTCGCTTCAGTTAGAATTATGACGGTCTTTTAGAACAGGACCAATATCCCAAATGCTCCTTACTGTTAGAATTATGAAAGCCTTCGAGAACATGAATAATATCCCAAATGCCTCTTGTCGTTAGGATTTTGACGGTCTTCCAGAACACGAATAATATCCAAAATCCTTCCTTTCCGTCAGGATTATGACGGTCTTCTAGAACACGAATAATATCCCAAATGCTGCCATTCAGCTAGGCTTATGACGGTCTTTTAGAATACGAATAATATCCCAAATGCCTATTTTCAGTTAATATTATGACGGTCTTGTAGAAGTAAATGCCTCCTATCCGTTAATATTATGACGGTCTTTTAGAACACAAAGAATATCCCAAATGCATCCTGTATGTCAGAACTATGACGGTCGTTTAGAACACGAATAATATCCCAAATGCCTCCTGTCTGGTAGAATTATGACATTCTTGTAGAACGCGAATAATATCCCAAATGCCTCCTTTCTGTTAGAATCTTAACGGTCCTTTAGAAAACGAATGGTATCCCAAATGCCTGCATTCTGTTAGAATTATGACGGTCTTTTATAAAAGGAACGATATACCAAATGTCTCCTTTTGGTTATGATCACGATGCCCTTTTAGAGCTCAATAAATACTAACCCAAATGCCTCCTTGCATTTAAAATTATGAATGTCTTGTATAACACGAATAATATCCCAAATGTCTCGTCTCAGTTAGAATTATGACGGTCTTTTAGAACACGAATAATATCCCAAATGCATCCGTGCAGTTAGGGTAAGGACGGTCTTCTAGAACGCAAAAATATCCCAAATGCCTTTTCTCAGTGAAGATTATGACGGTCTTTTAGAACACAAAAAATATCCCAAATGACTCCTTTCTGTTAGAATTATGACGGTTTTTTTGAACACTAAGAATATCCCAAATGCTTCCTTTCCGTTAATATTATGACGGTCTTTTAGAAGAGGAATAATATCCCAAATGCAACCTTTCTGTTAGAACTATGACTGTCTTCTAGTACAGGAATAATATCCCAAATGCCTCTTTTCTGTTAGAATTATGACGGTCTTTTAGTACAGGAATAATATCCCCAATGCCTCCTTTCTGTTACAATTATGCCAGTCTTTTAGAACAAGAATAATATCGCAAATGCCTCCTTTCTTTCAAAACTATGACTGTCTTCTAGTACAGGAATAATATCCCAAATACCTCGTTTCTATTAGATTGATGACAGCCTTTTAGAACACGAATAATATCCCAAATACCTTCTGTCGTTAGGATTTTGAAGGTCTTTTACAACACGAATAATATCCCATATCCTTCCTCGTTGCAGTTAGGATTATGACGGTCTTTTAGAACACGAATAATATCCCAAATGCCTCATTTGAGTTAGGATTATGACGGTCTTTTAGAACACAAATAATATCCCAAATGCCTCCATTCAGTTAGGATTATGACGGTCTTTTAGAACACAAATAATATCCCAAATGCCTCCTGTATGTTAGAACTATGACGGTCTTTTAGAACACGAATAATATCCAAAATGCCTCCTATATGTTAGAATTATGACATTCTTGTAGAACGCAAAAAATGTGCGAAATGCCTCGTTTCTGTTAGAATTATGACAGTTTTTGTAGAACAGGAATAATATCCAACATCCTTGCTCGTTTCAGTTAGGATTATGACGGTCTTTTAGAACACGAATAATATCCCAAATGCCTGCCTTCAGTTAGGATTATGACGGTCTTTTAGAACACGAATAATATCCAAAATGCCTACTTTCAATTAATATTCTGACGGTCTTGTAGAACACACATAATATCACAAATGCCTCCTGTATGTTAAAACTATGACGGTCTTTTAGAACAGGAATAATATTCCAAATGCCTCCTTTCTGTTAGAACTATGACTGTCTTCTAGTACTGGAATAATATCGAAAATGACTGGTTTCTGTTATAATGATGGCAGCGTTTTAGAACAAGAATAATATCCCGAATGCCTCCTGTCGTTGCGATTATGCCGGTCTTGTAGAACCCGAATAATATCCCACATCCTTCCTCCTTTCAGTTAGGATTATGACGGTCTTTTAGAACACAAATAATATCCCACATGCCTCCTGTATGTTAGAACTATAACGGTGCTAGAGAAAAGGAATAATATCCCAAATGCCTCTTTTCAGTTAAATTTATGACGGTCTTTTAGAACCCGAATAATATCCCAAATGCCTCCTTTCCGTTAGGATTATGACGGTCTTTTAGAACACAAATAATATCCCAAATGCCTCTTTTCAGTTAAAATTATGACGGTCTTTTAGAACACGAATAATATCCCAAATGCCTCCTTTCCGTTAGGATTATGACGGTCTTTTAGAACACGAATAATATCCCAAATGCCTCCTTTCCATGAGGATTATGACGGTCTTGTAGAACACGAATAATATCCCAAATGCCTCCTTTCCGTTGTCGTTTAGAAGACGAATAATACCCCAAATGCCTCCGTGCATTTAGGATTAGGATTTTTTGTAGAACACAAATAATATCATAAATGCCTCCTTTCAGTTAGGATTATGACTGTCATGTAGAACGCGCATAATATCCGAAATCCTTTTTTCAGTTAGGATTATGACTGTCTTTTAGAACACAAATAATATCCTAAATGCCTCCTGTATGTTAGAATTATCACAGTGTTTGAGAACACCAATAATATCCGAAATGCCCTCTTTCCGTTAGTATTACGACGGTCTTGTAGAACGCATATAATATCCCAAATTGCTCCAGGATGTTAGAATTATAACAGTCTTGTAGAACACGAATAATATCCCAAATGTCTCACTTGTGTAAGAATTATGACTGTCTTTTAGAACACGAATAAGATCCAAAATGGTTTGTTTCAATTAGAATTATGACGGTGTTTCAGAACAGAATAATATAAGAAACGCATCGTCTCTCTTAGAATTATGACAACCTTTTAGAACACGAATAACATCCCAAAATGCCTCTTGTATGTTAGAATTATGGCGGTCTGTAAGAACACCAATAATATCCAAATGCCTCCTTTCCCGTTAATATTATGACGGTCTTTTAGAACAGAAATAATATCCCAAAATCCTCCAGTATGTTAGAATTATGATAGCCTTTTAGAAAAGGAATGATATCCCAAATGCCTCCTTCACGGCGGTGTTTTAGAACACCAATAATATCCCAAATTGCTCCAGAATGAACACGAATAATATCGGAAATGCATCGTTTCGTTAGCATTTTGACAGTCTTCTAGAACAGGAATAATATTCCAAATGCATCCATTCAGTTAGGATTTTGACGTTCTTGTTGAACACGAATAATATCCAAATGCCTCGTTTCTGTTAGAATTATGAAAGTCTTTTAGAACACGAATAATATCCCAAATGCCTTCTTTATGTAAGAACTATGACTGTCTTGTAGAACACGAATAAGATCTAAAATGGCGTGTTTCAGTTAGAATTATGAGGGTATTTCAGAACAGCAATAATATCCCAAATGCCTCGTTTCTCTTAGAATTATGACAGCCTTTTAGAACACGAATAATATACCTAATGCCTGCTTTCTGTAAGAATGATGACGGTCTTTTAGAACACGAATAGGGTCCAAAATCCCTCGTTTCAGTTGGAATTTTGACGGTGTTTCAGAACAGGAATAATATCCCGAATCCTTCGTTTCTCTTAGAATTATGACAGCCTTTTAGACCACGAATAATATCACAAATGCCTCCTTTCTGTAAACATTATGACGCTCTTTTAGAACACGAATGATATCTCAAATGCCTCCATTCGGTTAGAAATATGACGGTCTTTTAGAAAAGGAATATCCCAAATGCCTCCTTCACGACGGTCTTGTAGAACACCAATAATATCCCAAATTGCTCCAGTATGTTAGAATTATAATACTCTTTTAGAACACGAATAATATCCTAAATGCCTCCTGTCGTTTGCATTTTGACGGTCTTTCAGAACCCGAATGATATCTACAATCCTTCATTTCAGTTAAGATTATGACGGTCTTTTAGAACACGAATAATTTCCCAAATGCCTCATATCCGTTAATATTATGACGGTGTTTTAGAACACAAGTGCTATCTTTTATGCATCCTTTATGTTAGAACGAAGACGGTCGTGTAGAACACAAATAATATCCCAAATGCCTCCGTTCAGTTAGAATTATGACTGTCTTTTAGAAGACGAATAATATCCCAAATGCCTCCGTTCAGTTAGAATTATGACGGTCTTTTAGAAGACGAATAATATCCCAAATGCCTCCGTACAGTTAGGATTATGATGGTCTTTTAGAACGCGAATAATATCCAAAATGCCTAATTCCAGTTAGGATTATGATGGTCTTTTAGAACGCGAATAATATCCAAAATGCCTTATTCCAGTTAGGATTATGACGGTCTTGTAGAACACAAATAATATCCTAAATGCCTCCTGTATGTGAGAATTATGACAAGTGTCTGAGAACACAAATAATATCCCAAATTGCTCCAGTATGTTAGAATTATAACAGTCTTTTAAAACACGAATAATATCCCAAATGCCTCCTTTCTGATTAAATAATGACGGTGTTTTAGTACAGGAGTAATATCCCAAGTGCCTACGTTCAGTTAATATTATGACCGTCTTTTAGAACACACATAATATCCCAAATACCTCCTGAATGTTAGAACTATGACGGTCTTTTAGAACACGAATAATATTCCAAATGCCTCCTTTCAGTTAGGATTGTGAATGTCTTGTGGAAGACGAATAATATCCCAAATGCCTCCTTTATGTATGAATTATGACTGTCTTTCAGAACAAGAATAAGGTCCAAAATGCCTCTTTCAGTTGGAATTATGACGGTGTTACAGAACAGGAATAATATCCAAATGCCTCCTTTCTGTAAGAATTATGACGGTCTTTTAAAACACTAATAACATCCAAAATGCCTCCTGTCACTTAATAGTATGATGGTCTATTAGAGCACAAAGATGCCTCCTGTATATTAGAATTATTACGGTCTGTAAGAACACGAATAATATCCCAAATGCCTATTTCCGTTAATATTATGACGGTCTTCTAGAACACCAATAATATCACAATATGCCGACTTTCAGTTAATATTATGACGGTCTTGTAGAACACAAATAATATCCCAAATGCCTCTTGTATGTTAAAACTATGACGGTGTTATAGAACACGATTAATATCCTAAATCCCTCCTTTAAGTTAGGATCAGAACGGTCTTTTAAAACACAAATAATATCACAAATGCCTAATTTCAGTTAGAATTATGACGGTCTTTTAGAACACAAATAATATCCCAAATGCAGCCTGTATGGTAGAACTATGACGGTCTTTTAGAGCCCGAATAACATCCCAAATGCCTCCTTTCTGTTAGAATTATGACGGTTTTTTAGAACACAAATAATATCCCAAATGCTTCCTTTCAGTTACGATTATGACGATGTTTTAGAACACGAATAATATCCCAATTGCCTCCTTTCCGTTAATATTATGACGGTCTTTTAGAAAATAAACAATATCCCAAATGCCTCCTGCATGTTATAACTATGACGGTCTTTTAGAACACGAATAATATTCCAAATGCATCCATTCAGTTTGCATTGTGACGGTCTTGCAGGACACGAATATTATCCCAAATGCCTCGTTTCTGCTAGAGTTATGACTATCTTTTAGAACACGAATAACATCCAAAATGGCTTGTTTCAGTTAGAATTATGAGGATTTTTCAGAACAAGAATAATATCCCACATGCCTCGTTTCTCCTAGAATTATGACAGGCATTGAGAACACGAATAATATAACTAATGCCTCCTTTCTGTAAGATTTATGACGATCTTTTAGAAACACGAATAACATCCCAAATGCCTCCTGTCAGTTAGGATTATGATGCTCTTTTAGGCCACAAATAATAACCCAACTGCATCCTTTCTGTAAGAATTATGACGGTCTTTTAGAACACGAATAACATCTCAAATGCTTACTTTCCGTTAATATTATGACGGTCTTTTAGAACACAAATAATATCACAAATGGCTTGTTACTGTTAGAATTAAGACGGTCTTTTAGTACAGGAATAATATCCCAAATGTCTCATTTCTGTGAGAACTAAGACGGTCTTTTAGTACAGGAATAATATATTAAATGCCTCCTTTCTCTTAGAATTATGACAGTCTTATAAAACAGGAATAATATCCTAAATGCCTCCTTTCTGTTAGAACTGTGACTGTCTTCTAGTACAGGAGTAATATTCGAAATACTTCGTTTCTGTTAGAATGATGGCAGCTTTTAGAACACGAATAATATCCCAAATACCTCCTGTCGTTAGGATTTGGACGGTCTTTTAGAACACGAATAATATCCCACATCCTTCCTTTTAGTTGGGATTATGACAGTCTTTTAGAACACGAAGAATATCCCTAACGCCTACTTTCAGTTAGGATCACAACGGCCTTGTGAGTTAGAATTATGACGGTCTTTTAGAACACGAATAATATCCCAAATGGCTCCTTTCTCCTAGAATTATGACGGTTTTCTAGAGCACGAATAATATCCTAAATGCCTCCTTTAGAATTATGACGGTCTTTTAGAAGACGAATAATATCCCAAATGGCTCCGTTCATTTAGGATTAGGACGGTGATGTAGAAAACAAATAATATCATAAATGCCTCCTTTCAGTTAGGATTATGACGGTCTTTTAGAACACAAATAATATCCCAAATTGCACGAGTATGATAGAATTATAACAGCCTTTTAGAACACGAATAATATCCCAAATGCCTCCTTTCTGGTAGAATGATGACGGTCTTTTAGTACAGGAATAATATCCCAAATGCCTCGTTTCAGTTAGAATTCTGACGGTCTTTTAGAACAGGACCAATATCCCAAATGCTCCTTTCTGTTAGAATTGTAACAGCCTTTTTAGAGCACGAATAATATTCCAAATGCCTCCTGTTGTTTTGACGGTCTTTCAGAACACGAACCAAAGTCTTTCCTGTCTGTTAGGATTATGAATGTCTTTTAGAACACGAATAATATCCCAAATGCCTCCTTTCAGTGAGTATTATGACGGTCTTGTAGAACACAAATACTATACCGAATGCCTCCTGTGTGTTTGAACTACTATGGTGTTCTAGAGCACGAATAATATCTCAAATGCCTCCTTTCTGTCAGGTTTAGGACGGTCTTTTAGAACACGAATAATATCACAAATGCCTCTTTTCAGTTAGAATTATGACGGTCTTGAGAACACGAATAATATCCCAAATCCTTCCTTTCAGGGAGGATTATGACTGTCTCTTAGAACACGAATAATATCCCAAATGCCTCCTTTCAAGTTAGGATTATGACGGTCATTTAGGACACGAATAATATCCCAAATGCCTCCTATCCGGTACCATTATGACGGTCTTTTAGACCACAAATAATATCCCAAATGCATCCTGTAGGTTAGAACTATGACGGTCGTTTAGAACACGAATAATATCCCAAATGCATCGTTTCAGTTAGGATTATGACTGTGTTCTAGAACAATAATAATACCCCTAATGCCTACTTTGAGTTAATCTTATGACGTTCTTTTAGAACACAAATAACATCCCAAATACTTCTTGTATCTTAGAACTATGACGGACTTTTAGAACACGAATAGTATCCCAAATTCCTCGTGTCAGTTAGGATTGGAGGGTCTTTTAGAAAACGAATAATATCAAAAATCCATCCATTCAGAAAGGATTAGGAGGGTATTTTAGAACACGAATAGTATCCCAAATGACTTCTTTCTGTTACAATTATGACGGTCTTTTAGAATACGAATAAGATCCAAAATGCCCCGTTTCAGTTGGAATTATGATGGTGTTTCAGAACAGGAAGAATATCCCAAATCTTTCGCTTCTGTTAGAATTATGACAGCATTTTAGAACACGAATAATATTCCGAATGCCTCCTTCCTGTAAAAATTATGACGGTCTTTTAGAACACGAATAATATCCCAACTCCTTCCTTTCCGTTGGGAATATGACGGTCTTTTAGATCACGAATAATATCCCAATTGGCTCCTATCAGATAGAATTATGACGGTGTTTCAGAACAGGAATAATATCCGAACTCTCTCGTTTCTCTTAGAATAATGACAGCCTTGTAGAACACGAATAATATCCCAAATGCCTCCTGTCTGTAAGATTATGGCGGTCTTTGAAAACATGAATAATATTACAAATGCCTCCTGTCAGTTAGGATTTTGAGGGTCTTTTAGAACACGAACAATATCCCAAACCCTTCCTTTCGGTTAGGATTATGACGGTGTTTCAGAACAGGAATAATATCCTAAATCCCCCGTGTCTCTTAGAATTATGAAAGCCTTTTAGAACACGAATAATATCACAAATGCCTCATTTCAGTTAGAATTATGACGGTCTTGTAGAGCATGAATGATATCCCAAATCCTTCGGTTCAGTTAGGATTATGACGGTCTTTTAGAGCATGAATAATATCCCAAATACCTCCTGTCTGTAGGAATTATGACGGTCTTTGAGACCAAGAATAATATCACAAATGTCTCCTGTCAGTTAGGATTTTGATGGTCTTTTAGAACACGAACAATATCCCAAATCCTTCCTTTCTGTTAGGATTATGACGGTCTTTTAGAACACGAATAATATCCCAAATGGCTCCCTTCAGTTAGAATTATGACGGTGTTTCAGAACAGGAATAATATCAAAAATCCATCGTTTCTCTTAGAATCATGACAGAACACAAATAATATCACAAATGCCTCCTGTCTGTAAGAATTATGACGGTCTTTGAATACGCGAATAATATCACTATTGCCTCGTTTCAGTTAGCATTATGACGGTCTTCTAGATCACGAAAAGTATCCAAAATCCTTCTTTTCAGTTAGGATTATGAAGGTGCTTTAGAACACGAATAATATCCTTAATGCCTCCTGTCTGTAAGAACTATGACTGTCTGTGAAATCACGAATAATATCAGAATTCCTCCTGTCAGTCAGGATTATGACGGTCTTTTAGAATACGAATAATATCCCAAATGGCTCCTTTCAGTTAGAATTATGGCGGTCTTTTACAACACGAATAATATCCCAATTGTCTCGTTTCAGGTAGGATTATGACGGTCTTTTAGAGCACGAATAATATCCCAAATGCATCCGTCCAGTTGGGATAAGGACAGTCTTTTAGAACACAAATAAATCATAAATGGCTCCTTTCACTTAGGATTACGACGGTCTTTTAGAACGCAAATAATATCCCAAATACCTTTTCTCAGTGAGGATTTTGACGGTGTTTTAGAAGACAAAAAATATTCCAAATGCCTCCTGTCTGTTAGATTTATGAAGGTCTTTGAGAACACCAATAACATCCCAAATGCCTCCTGTCCGTTAATATTAACACAGTCTTTAAGAACACAAATTAATAATATCCCAAATTGCTCCAGTATGTTAGAATTATAACAGAAATAATATCACAAACCCCTCGTTTCTCTTAGAATGATGACAGCCTTTTAGAACACGAATAATATCCCGAATGCCTCCTGTCTGTACGAATTATGACGATCTTTGAGACAAAGAATGATATCACAAATGCTTCCTGTCAGATAGGATTTTGAGGGCCTTTTAGAACACGAACAATATCCAAAATCCTTCCTTTCTGTTAGGATTATGACTGTCTTTTAGAACACGAATAATATCCCAAATGGCTCCTTTCAGTTAGAATTATGACGGTGTTTCAGAACAGGAATAATATCAAAAATCCATCGTTTCTCTTAGAATTATGACAGTCTTTGAGAACACGAATAATATCACAAATGCCTATTGTCTGTAAGAACTATGACGGTCTTTGAAGACACGAATAATATCACAAATGCCTCGTTTCAGTTAGCATCATGACGGTCTTTTAGATCACGAATAATATTCCAAATGCGTCCTGTCTGTAAGAATTATGACGGTCTTTGAAAACACAATTAATATCACAAATGCCTCCTGTCAGGTAGGATTTTGAGGGTCTTTTACAAAACGAACAATATTCCAAATCTTTAAGAACACGAATAATATCAAAAATCCTTTCTTTCCGTTAGGATTATGACGGTCTTGTAGAACACGAATAATATCCAAAATGGCTCCTTTCAGTTAGAATCGGACGGTGTTAAAGAAGAGAAATAATATCTCCAATCCCTCGTTTCTCTTAGAATTGTGACAGCGTTTTCGAATACGAATAATATCCCAAATGCCTCTTGTCTGTAAGAATTATGACGGTCTGTGAAAACACGAATAATATCACAAATGTCTCCTGTTAGGTAGGATTTTGAGGGTCTTTTAGAACCCGAACAATATTTCAAATCCAACCTTTCAGTTAGGATTAGGACGGTCTTTTAGAACACGAATAATATCCCATGTGCCTCCTTTCAGTTAATATTATAACGGTCTTTTAAAACACAAATAATATCCCAATTCATCCTGTATGTTAGAACTATGACCGTCTTCTAGAACACGAATAATATCCCAAATGCTCCTTTCTGTTAGAATTATGACAGACTTTTAGAACACGAATAATATCCCAAATGCCTCCTGTTGTTAGCATTCTGACGATCTTTTAGAACAGAAATAATATCCCAAATCCCTCGTTTCTCTTAGAATTATGACAGCCTTTGAGAACACGAATAATATCCCAAATGCCTCCCGTCAGTTAGGATTTTAAGGGTCTTTTACAACACGAACAATATCCGAAATGCATCCTTTGCTTTAAGTTTATGACGGTCTTTTAGAACACGAATAATATCCCAAATGGTTCATTTCAGTTAGAATTATGACGGTTTTTCAGAACAGGAATAATATCCCAAATCCCTCATTTCTCTTAGAATTATGACAGCCTTGTAGGATACGAATAATATCCAAGAGGGCTCATGTCAGTAAGAATTATGACGGTGTTTCAGAACAGGAATAATATCCCAAATCCCTCGTTACTCTGAGAATTATGACAGCCTTTTAGGACACGAATAATATCCCAAACGCCTCCTGTCTTTAAGAAATATGATGGTCTTTGAAAATACGACTAATATCACAAATGCCTTCTGTCAGTAAGGATTATGAATGTCTTTTAGAACACGAACAATATCCGAAATCCATACTTTGCTTTAAGTTTATGACGGTCTTTTAGAACACTAATAATATCCCAATTGGATCATTTTTCAGTTAGAATTATAATGGTGTTTCAGAACAGCAATAATATCCCAAATTCCTCGTTTCACTTAGACTTAGGACAGCGTTTTAAAACACGAATAATATCCGAAATGCCTCCTGTCTGCAAGAATTATGACTGTCTTTGAAAACACGAATAATATCACAAATGCCTCCTGTCAGTTAGGATTTTGAGGGTCTTTTAGAACACGAACAATATTCCAAATCCATCCTTTCAGTTAGGATTAGGACGGTCTTGTAGAACACGAATAATATCCCAAGTGCCTCCTTTCAGTTAATATTATGACGGTCTTTTAGAACACGAATAATATATCAAATGCCTCCTTTCTGTTAGAATTATAAAAGTCTTTGAGTACAGGAATATTATTCCACATGCCTCATTTCTGTGAAAATCAAGACGGTCTTGTAGTAGAGGAATAATATCCCAAATGCCTCGTTTCAGTTAAAATTTTTGGCGCTCCTTTACAACAGGACCAATATCCCAAATGCACTTTTCTGTTAGAATTATGACAGCCTTTTAGAACACGAATAATATCGCAAATGCCTCTTGTCGTTAGCATTTTGACGTTCTTTCAGAACAAGAATAATATCCAAAATCCTTCCTTTCCGTTAGGATTATGACGGACTTTTAGAACACGAATAATATCCCAAATAACTCCTGTCAGTTAGAATTATGACGATGTTTCAGAACAGAAATAATATCCCAAATCCCTCGTTTGTCTTCGAATTATGACAGCCTTTTAGAACACGAATAATATCCGAAATGCCTCCTGTCTGTATGAATTATGACGGTCTTTGAAAACACGAATAATATCACAAATGCCCCCTGTAAGTTAGTATTTTGTGGGTCTGTTAGAACACGAACAATATCCCAAATTCCTTCCTTTCTTTAGGATTATGACGGTCTTTTAGAACACGAATAATATCCCAAATGGGTCCTTTCAGTTAGAATTATGACGGTGTTTCAGAACAGAAATAATATCCCAAATCCCTCGTTTCTCTTAGAATTATGACAGCCTTTCAGAACACGAATAACATCCCAAATGTCTCCTTTCTGTTAGCATTATGACGGTCTTTTAGAACACCATAATTTCCCAAATGCTTCCAATCAGAATTATGACGGTGCTTCAGAACAGGAGTAATATCCCAAATCCCTCGTTTCTCTTAGAATTATGACAGCCTTTTAGAAGACGAATTATATCTCAAATGCTTCCTGTCGCTAGCATTGTGACAGTCTTTCAGAACACGAATAATATCACAATGCTTCCTATCCGTTAGGATTATGACGGTCTTAGAAAACACGAATAATATCACAAATCCCTCCTGTCAGTTAGGATTTTGAGGGTCTTTTAGAGGAAGAACAATATCCCAGATTACTGTCTTATCGTTAAGATTATGACGGTCTTTTAAAACACGAATAATATCCCAAATGGCTCCTTTCAGTTAGAATTATGACGGTGTTTCAGAACAGAAATAATATCCCAAATCTCTCGTTTCTCTTAGCATTATGACAGCCTTTTAGAACACGAATAATATCTGAAATGCCTCCTGTCTGTGAGAATTATGAAGGCCTCTGAAAACTCGAATAATATCACAAATGTCTCCTGTCAGTTTAGATTTTGAGGGTCTTTTACAACACGAACATTATCCCAACTCCTTCCTTTCCGTTAGGATTATGACGGTCTTTCAGAACACAAATAATATCCCAAAACCTTCGTTTCTCTTAGAATTGTGACAGCGTTTTTGAACACGAATATTATCCCCAAATGCCTCTGGTCTGGAAGAATTATGACGGACTGTGAAAACACGAATAATATCACAAATGCCTCCTGTTAGTCAGGATTTAGAGGGTCTTTTACAACACGAACAATATTCCAAATCCAACCTTACAGTTAGGATTAGGACGGTCTTTTAGAACACGAATAATATCCCATGTGCCTTCTTTCAGTTAATATTATGACGGTCTTTTAAAACACAAATAATATCCCAATTCATCCTGTATGTTAGAACTATGACCGTCTTTTAGAACACGAATAATATCCCAGATGGCTCCTGTCAGTAAGAATTATGACGGTGTTTCAGAAAAGGAATAATATCTCAAATCTCTCATTTCTCTTAGCATTATGACAGCCTTTTAGAACACGAATAATATCCGAAATGCCTCCTGTCTTTTAGAATTATGAAGGTCTTTGAAAACACGAATAATATCACAAATACCTCCTGTCAGTTAGGATTTTGAGGGTCTTTTACAACACGAACACTATTCCAGCTCCTTCCTTTCCGTTAGGATTATGACGGTCTTTCAGAACACGAATAATATCCCAATCGGCTCCTTTCAGCTAGAATTATGACGGTGTTTCAGAACAGGAATAATATATCCCAAATCCCTCGTTTCTCTTAGAATTATGACAGCCTTTTAGAAAACCAAGAATATCCCAGATGGCTCCTGTTAGTTAGAATTATGACGGTGTTTCAGAACAGGAATAATATCCCAAATCCCTCCTTTCTATTAGAATTATGACAGCCTTTTAGGACACGAATAATATCCCAAAGGCCTCCTATCATTAAGAATTATGATTGTGTTTCAGAACAGGAATAATATCCCAAATTCCTCGTTTCACGTAGACTTAGGACAGCGTTTTAGAACACGAATAATATATGAAATGCCTCCTTTCTTTTAGAATTATAAAAGTCTATGAGTACAGGAATATTATCGCACATGCCTCATTTCTGTGAAAATTAAGACAGTCTTGTAGTAGAGGAATAATATCCCAAATGCCTCGTTTCAGTGAACAATTTGGCGGTCCTTTAGAACAGGACCAATATCCCAAATGCACCTTTCTGTTAGAATTATGACAGCCTTTTAGAACACGAATAATTTCCCAAATGTCTCGCTTCGTTAGCATTTTGACGTTTTTTCAGAACACAAATAATATCCAAAATCCTTCCTTTCCGTTAGGATTATGACGGACTTTTAGAACACGAATAATATCCCAAATTCCTTCCTTTCTTTAGGATTATGAGGATCTTTTAGAACACGAAGAATATCCCAAATGACTCCTTTCAGTTAGAATTTTGTTGGTGTTTCAGAACAGAAATAATATCACAAATCCCTCATTTCTGTTAGAATTATGACAGCCTTTTAGAACACGAATAATATCACAAATGCCTCGTTTCAGTTAGCATTATGACGGTCTTTTAGAGCACGAATAATATTCCAAATGAGTCCTTTCAGTTATAATTATGACGGTGTTTCAGAACAGGAATAATATTCCAGATCCCTCGTTTCTCATAGAATTATGACAGCCTTTTAGAACACGAATAATATCCCAGATGGCTCCTTTCAGTTAGAATTATGACGGTGTTTCAGAACAGGAGTAATATCCCATAACCCTCGTTTCTCTTAAAATTATGACAGCCTTATAGAAGACGAATTATATCTCAAATGCCTCCTGTCGTTAGCAATTTTGACGGTCTTTCAGAACACGAATAATATCCAAAATCCGTCCTTTCAGCTAGGATTATGACGGTCTTTTAGAACACGAATAATATCCCAAATTGTTCTATTCAGAGAGATTATGACGGTGTTCCAGAACAGAAATAATATCCCAAATCTGTCGTTTCTCTTAGAATTATGGCAGCCTTTTTGAACACGAATAATATCCGCAATGCCTCCTTTCCGGTCTTCTAGAACATGAACAATATTCCAAATCCATCCTTTCAGTTAGGATTAGGACTGTCTTATAGAACACGAATAATATCCCAAGTGCCTCCTTTCAGTTAATATTATGACGGTCTTTTAGAACACAAATAATATCCCAATTCATCCTGTATGTTGGAACTATGACGGTCTTTTAGAACACGAATAATATCCCAAATGCTCCCATCTGTTAGAATTACGACATCCTTTTAGAACACGAATAATATCCCAAACGCCTCTTGTCGTCAGCATTCTGACGGTCTTTCAGAACAGGAATAGTATCCCAAATCCCTCGTTTGTCTAAGATGATGACAGCCTTTGAGAACACGAATAATATCCCAAATGCCTCCTGTCTGTAAGAATTATGAAGGTCTTTGAAAACACGAATAATATCAAAAATGCCTCCTGTCAGTTAGGATTTTGAGGGTCTTTTAGAACAAGAACAATATCCCAACTCCTCCCTATCCGTTAGGATTTTGACGGTGTTTCAGAACAAGAATAATATCCAACTGGCTGCATTCAGTTAGAATTATGACAGCCTTTTAGAACACGAATAATGTCCCAAATGCCTCCTCTCAGTTAGGATTTTGAAGGCCTTTGAGAACTCTAACAATATCCGAAATCATTCTTTTCCGGTAGGTTTTTAACGGTCTTTTAGAACACGAATAATATCCCAAATGGCTCCTTTCAGTTATAATTATGATGGTGTTGCAGAACAGGAATAATATCCCAAAATCCCCTGTTTCTCTTACGATTATGACAGTCTTTTCGAGCACGAATAATATATCCCAAATGCCTCCTGTCTTTAACAATTATGATGGCTCTGAAAAAAAGACTAATATCACAAATGCCTCCTATCAGTTAGGATTTTGCAGGTCGTTTAAAACACAAACAATATCCAAAATCCTTACTTTCCGTTAGGGTTATGACGGTCTTATAGAACACGAATAATATCCCAAATGGCTCAATGCAGTTAGAATTATGATGTTGTTGCAGAACAGGAATAATATCCCAAATCCCTCATATCTCTTAGAACTAGGACAGCCTTTTAGAACACGAATAATACCCCAAATGCCTCCTGTCTTTAAGAATTATGATGGTCTCTGAAAACACGACTAATATCACAAATGCCTCCTATCAGTTGGGATTTTGAAGGTCTTTTAGAACACAAACAATATCCCAAATCCATCCTTTCAGTTAGGATTAGGACGGTCTTCTAGAACACGAATAATATTCCAGATGGCTCCTTTCAGTTAGAATTATGAGGATGTTTCAGAACAGCAATAATATCCCAAATCCCTCGTTTCTGTTAGAATTATGAAAGCCTTTTAGAACACGAATAATATCACGAATGCCTCGTTTCAGTTCGCATTATGATGGTCTCTTAGAGCACGAATAATATCCCAGATCCTTCCTTTCAGTTAAGATCATGACGATCTTCTAGAACACGAATAATATGCCAAATGCCTCCTGTCTGTGAGAATTATGACGGTCTTTGAAAACACAATTAATATCACAAATGCTTCCTGTCAGTTAGGAGTTTCAGGGTCTGTTAGAACACGAACAATATCCCAAATCTTTCCGTTCCGTTAGGATTATGAAGGTCTTTTAGGACAACAATAATATCCCAAATGGCTCCTTTTCAGTTAGAATTATGACGGTGTTTCAGAACAGGAATAATATCACAAATCAATCGTTTCTCTTAGAATTATGAAGGCCTTTTAGAAGACGAATAATATCCCAAATCCTCCTTTCTGTTAGAATTATGACAGTGTTCTAAAACACGAATAATATACCAAATGCCTCCTGACGTTAGTATTGTGACGGTCTTCCAGAACAAGAATAATATTCAAAATGCTTCCAGTCCGTCAGGATTATGACGGTCTTATAGAACACGAATAATATCCCAAACGGCTCCTCTGAGTTGGAATTATGATGGTGTTGGAGGACAGGAATAATATCCCAAATCCCTCGTTTCTCTTAGAATTAGGATAGTCTTTTAGAACATGAATAATACCCCAAATGCCTCCTGTTCGCAAAAATTATGACGGTCTTTGAAAACACAAATAATATCACAAATGCCTCCTGTCAGTTAGGATTTTGAGGGTCTTTTAGAACACGAACAATATCCCAAATCCATCCTTTCAGTTAGGATTAGGACGGTCTTTTAGAACACGAATAATATTCCAAATGGCTCCTTTCAGTTAGAATTATGACGATGATTCAGAACAGAAATAATACACCAAGTCCCTCGTTTCTCTTAGAATTATGACAGTTTTCTAGAAGAAGAATTATATCTCAAATGACTCCTGTCGTTAGCATTTTGACGGTCTGTCAGAACACGAATAATATCCAAAATCCTTCCTTTCCGTTAGGATTATGACGGTATGTTAGAACACAACTAATATCCAAAATTGCTCTAGTATGTTAGAATTATAACAGTCTTTGAGTACAGGAATATTATCCCAAATACCTGAATACTGTAAAAATTAAGACGTTCTTTTAATACAGTAATAATATCCCAAATGCCTCCTTTTTTTCAGAATTATGACGGTCTTTTAGTACAGGAATAATATCCCAAATGCCTCGTTTCAGTTAGAATTATGGCGGTCTTTGAGAACACAAATAATATCACAAATGGCTCCTTTCAGTTAGCACCATGACGGTGTTTTAGAACACGAATACTATCCCAATCGCCTTCTGTCGTTAGCATTTCAACGGTCTTTCAGAAAACGACTAATATCCACAATCCTTACTTTCCGTTAGGATTATGACGGTCTTTTAGAACACGAATAATATCGTAAATGGCTCCTTTCAGTTAAAATTATGACGGTGTTTCAGAACAGAAATAATATCCCAAATCCCTCGTTTCTCTTAGAATTATGACAGCCTTGTAGAACACGAATAATATCCCAAATACCTCCTTTCAGTTAAGATTTTGAGTGTCTTTTAGAACACGAACAATATCCCAATTCCTTCCTTTCCGTTAGGATTATGACGGTCTTTTGGAACACGAATTATATCCCAATTGGCTCCTTTCAGTTAGCATTATGACGGTCTTTTAGAACACGAATTATACCCCAATTGGGTCCTTTCAGTTAGAATTATGACGGTGTTTCAGAACAGGAATAATATCCCAAATCCCTCATTTCTCTTAGAATTAGGACAGCCTTTTAGAACACGAATACTATCCAAAATGCCACCTGTCTGTAAGAATTAATGCGGTCTTTGAAAACACGAATAATATCCCAATCGGCTCCTTTCAGTTAGCATTATGACAGCCTTTTAGAAGACGAATAATATCCCAAATGCCTCATGTCTGTAAGAATTATGATGGTCTTTGAAAACACCAATCATATCCCAAATGCATCGTTTCAGTTAGAATTATGGCGGTCTTTTAGAACACGGAAAATATCACAAATGGCTCCATTCAGTTAGCATTATGACGGGCTTTTAGAGCACGAATAATATCCCAAATCTATCTTTTCAATGAGGATTATGACGGTCTTATAGAACACGAATAATATCCCAAATGGGTCCCTTCAGTTAGAATTAGACGGTTTTTCAGAACAGGAATAATATCCCAAATCCCTCGTTTCTCTTAGAATTATGAAAGCCTTATAGAACACGAATAATATCCCAGATGGCTCCTTTCATTCAGAATCATGACGGTGCTTCAGAACAAGAATAATATCCCAAATCCTTCGTTTGTCTTAGAATTTTGACAGCTTTTTAGAAGAAGAATTATATCTGGAATGCATCCTATCGTTAGCATTTTGACGGTCTGTCAGAACACGAATAATATCACAAATGCCTCCTGTCAGTTAGGATTTTGAGGGTCTTTTACAACACGAACAATATCCCAAATCCATTCTTTCAGTTAGTCTTAGGACGGCCTATTAGGACTCGACTAATATCCCATGTGCCTGTTTTCAGTTAATATTATGACGGACTTCTAGAACACAAATACTATCCGAAATCCATCATTTCTGTAAGAATTAAGACGGTCTTTTAGTACAGCAGTAATATCCCAAATGCCTCGTTTCACGTAGAATTATGGCGGTCTTTTAGAACACGAATAATATCCCAAATCCTTCCTTTCCGTTAGTATTACGACGGTGTTTTAGAACACGAATAATATCCCAAATGCCACCTGCCGTTAGTATTTTGACGGTCTTGAAGAATACGAATAATATCCAAAACCCTTCCTTTCCGATAGGATTATGACGGTCTTTTAGAACACGAATAATATCCCAAATGCCTCCTTTCAGTTAGAATTATGACGCTGTTTCAGAAGAGGAATAATATCCCATATCCCTCGTTTCTCTTAGAATTTGGACAGCCGTTTAGACCACGAATAATATCCCAAATGCCTCCTGTCTGTAAGAATTATGACGGTCTTTGAAAACACGAATAATATCACAAATGCCTCCTTTCAGTTAAGATTTTGAGGGTCTTTTACAACACGAACAATATCCTAAATCCATCCTTTCAGCTAGGATTAGGACGGTCTTCTAGAACACGAATGATATCCCAAATGCCTCCTTTCTGTCAGAATTGTGACGGTCTTGTAGAACAGGACCAATATCCCAAATGCCTATTTCAGTTTGGATTATGACGGCTTTTTAGAACACGAATAATATCCCAAATGCCTACTTTCAGTTAATATTATGACGGCCTTTTAGAGCACGAATAATATCACAAATGCCTCCATTCAGTGAGAATTATGACGGTCTTTTAGAACACAAATAACATCCCAAATGCAGCCATTCAGTTAGGATAAGGACGTCTTTTAGAACACAAATAATATCATAAATGCCTCCTTTCACTTAGGATTATGACGTATTTTAGAACACAAATAATATCCCAAATGCCTTTTTTTCAGTGAGGATTAGGATGGTATTTTGGAACACAAATAATATCCCAAATGCCTCCTGTATGTTAGATTTATGACGGTCTTTGAGAACACCAATAATATTCAGAATGCCTCCTGTCCATTAGGATTAGGACGGTCTTTTAGAACACGAATAATATCCCAATCGGCTCCATTCAGTTTGCATTGTGACGGTGTTTCAGTGCAGGAATAATATCTCAAATCCTTCTTTTCTCTTAGAATTTTGACAGCTTTTTAGAACAGCATAATGTCCCAAATGCCTCCTGTCTGTAAGAATTATGACGGTCTTTTAAAACACGAATAATATCACAAATGCCTCCTTCCGTCAGCATTTTGACAGTCTCCCGGAACACGCATAATATTCAAAATCCTTCTTTTCCGTTAGGATTATTACGGTCTTTGAGAACACAAATAATATACCAAATGCTTACTTTCAGTTAGGATTATGACCGCCTTTCAGAACACGAATAATATCCCAAATGCCTACTTTCAGTTAATATTATGAAGGCCTTTTAGAGCACGAATAATATCCCAAACGCCTCCATTCAGTGAGACTTATGACGGTCTTTTAGAACACGAATAATATCCCAAATGCAGCCGTTCAGTTAGGATACGGACGTCTTTAGAACATAAATAATATCATAAATGCTTCCTTTCACTTAGGATTATGACGGTCTTTTAGAACACAAATAATATCCCAAATGCCTTTTTTTCAGTGAGGATTATGATGGTGTTGTGGAACATGAATAATATCTCAACCGCCTCCTGCATGTTAGATTTATGACGGTTTTTCAGAAAACCAATAATATCCCAACGCCTTCCTTTCCGTTAGGATTATGCCAAATGGTTCCTTTCAGTTAGAATTATGACGGTGTTTCAGAAGAGGAATAATATCCCAAATCCCTCGTTTCTCTTGGAATTGGGACAGCCTTATAGAAGACGAATAATATCTCAAATGCCTCCTGTCTGTAAGAATTATGACGGTCTTTGAAAACACGAATAATATCACAATTGCCTCCTTTCAGTTAGGATTTTGATGGTCTTTTAGAACACGAACAATATCCCAACTCCTTCCTTTCCGTTAGGATTATGACGTTCTTTTAGAACACGAATAATATCCCAATCGGCCCCTTTCAGTTAGAATTATGACAGTGTTTCAGAACAGGAATAATATCCCAAATCACTCGTTTCTCTTAGACCTATGACAGCCGTTTAGAACACGAATAATATCCCAAATGCCTCCTGTCTGTAAGAATTATGACGGTCTTTAAAAACACAAGTAATATCCCAAATGCTTGGTTTCAGTTAGAATTATGGCGGTCTTTTACAAAACGAATAATATCACAAATGGCTCCTTTCAGTAAGCATTATGACGGTCTTTAAGAGCACAAATAACATCCCAAATCTATTCTTTCAGTGAGTATTATGACGGTCTTTTAGAACACGAATAATATCCCTATTGGCTCCTTTCAATTAGAATTATGACGGTGTTTCAGAACAGGAATAATATCCTAAATCCTTCGTTTCTCTTCGAATTATGACAGCCTTTGAGAACACAAATAATATCACAAATACCTCCAGTCTGTAAGAATTATGACGGTCTTTGAAAGCACGAATAATATCACAAATGTGTCCTGTCAGTTAGCATTTTGAGGGTCTTTTAGAACACGAACAATATCCCAACTCATTCCTTTCCGTTAAGACTAGGACGCTCTTTTAGAACACAAATAATATCCCAGATGGCTCCTTTCAGTTAGAATTATGACGCTATTTCAGAACAGGAATAATATCCCAAATACCTTGTTTCTCCTAGAATTATGACAGCCTTTTAGAAGAAGAATTATATCTCAAATGTCTCCTGTCGTTAGCATTTTGACGGTCTGTCAGAACACGAATAATAGCCAAAATCCTTCCTTTCCGTTAGGAGTATGACAGCCTTTTAGAACACCGATAATATCCCAAATGCCTCCTGTCTTTAAGAATTATGATGGTCTTTGAAAAAATGACTAATATGACAAATGCCTCCTGTCAGTTAGGATTTTGAGGGTCTTTTAGAACACGAACAATATCCGAAATGCTTACTTTCTGTTAAGTTTATGACGGTCTTTTAGAACACGAATAATATCCCAAATGGCTCCTTTCAGTTAGAATTATGATGGTGTTGCAGAACAGGAATAATATCCCAACTCCCTCGTTTCAGTTACAATTTTGGCGGTCTTTTTGAACAGGACCAATATCCCAAATTCTCTTTTCTGTTAGAATGATGACAGCCTTTTAGGACACGAATAGTATCCCAAATGCCTCCTGTCGTTAGCATTTTGACGGTTTTTCAGAACACGAATAGGATCCAAAATCCTTCCTATCCGTTAGGATTATGACGGTCTTTAGAACACGAATAATTTCCCAATCGGCTCCTTTCAGTTAGAATTATGACGGTGTTTTTTTGAACAAGAATAATATCCCAAATCCCTCATTTCTCGTAGAATTAGGACAGCCTTATAGAACACGAATAATTTCCCAAATGCCTCCTGTCTGCATGAATTATGACGGTCTTTGAAAACACGAATCAGATCACCAATGCGTCCTGTCAGTTAGGATTTTGAGGGTCTTTTAGAACACAAACAATATTCCAAATCCAACATTTCAGTTAGGATTAGGACGGTCTTTGAAAACACGAATGATATCACAAATGCCTCCTGTCGTTAGGATTTTGACGGTGTTCCAGAACACGAATAATATTCCAAATCGTTCTTCTCCGTTAGGATTATGACGCCTTTTAGAAAACAAATAATATCCCTAATGCCTTTTTTCAGTGAGGATTTTGATAGCGTTCATATGAACACAAATACTATCCCAAATGCCTCCTGTATGTTAGATTGATGACGGTCTTTGAGAACACCAATAATATCCCAAATTCCTCCTTTCCGTTAATATTAATACGGTCCTTTATAACACAACTAATATCCCAAATTGCTAAAGTATGTTAGAATTATAACAGTCTTTGAGTACAGGAATATTATCCCAAAGTCCTCCTTTCTGTCAGAATTGTGACGGTCTTTTAGTACAGGAATAATATCCCAAATGCCTCCTTTCAGTTAGAATTGTGGCGGTCTATTAGAACACGAATAATATGACAAATGGCTCCTTTCACTTAGCATTATGACGGTGTTTTAGAACACGAATAATATCCCAATTGCCTCCTGTCGTTAGCATTTTAACGGTCTTTCAGAAAACGAATAATATCCACAATCCTTACTTTCCGTTAGGATTATGACGGTCTTTTAGAACACGAATACTATCGCAAATGGCTCCTTTCAGTTAGAATTATGACGGTGTTTCAGAACAGAAATAATATCCCAAATCCCTCGTTTCTCTTACAATTATGACAGCCTTTTAGAAGACGAATAATATCCCAAATACCTCCTGTCTGTAAGAATTATGACGTCTTTGAAAACACGAATACTATCACAAATGCCTCCTGTCAGTTAGGATTTTGAGGGTCTTTTAGAACACGAACAATATCCCATCTCCTTCCTTTCCATGATGATTATGACGTTCTTTTAGAACACGAATAATATCCCAATCGGCTCCTTTCAGTTACAATTATGACGGTGTTTCAGAACACCAATAATATCCCAAATGCCTCCTGTCTGTAAGAATTATCGCGGTCTATTACAACACGAATAATATCACAAATGGCTCCTTTCAGTTAGCATTATGACAGTCTTGTAGATCACAAATAATATCCCAAATCTATTCTTTCATTGTTGATTATGACGTTCTTTAGAACACTAATAATGTCAAAAATGGCTCCTGTCAGTTAGGATTATGAC
>JAOYNN010066546.1:0-12152 GCA_025770095.1 Goniobranchus kuniei | reverse complement strand
TTCTAGACTTGGCGGAAGTAAAGTCAGCGTGGAAAGCAATGGCAAACTACCACATTATGCCATATGCCTAGTATAATCAGGGCTCTACCCCTAATTCCCCTACACTCAATCATGGGTTCGGGACAAAATTTACTTTTTGATGGATGGGAACTTGATAATATTTTAGTTTTATGGCCACTTTGATGGATGGGAACTTGATAATGTTTTAGTTTTATGGCCACTTTGGTGGATGGGAGCTTGATGTTTTAGTTTTATGGCTGCTGTCAAGAAATGTCAAATGCCAGGATTTTCTAAAAATGTAGAAGGCCTAGACATAATTTTATGTGAATTATTATTAGAGCTTTGGCTAGCAGTAGGGATTTGGGCCAGAGTGACTCTGCTTGAGTCTGTGTAGTATGAGTAGCAAAATAGCGGTAAGAGTCAGCCTGCATGCTTGAGTTGGGAGCGTGTTTGAAGAGGGCATGCTTATTTGTGGTGTCAACTGTATTTCTCACCCTCACACTGATGTTATGGAAAAAATTATTTGTTTGTCCCTCATGGTGGGAACTGTTATGCTTGAGAAGAAGACTGTGTTAATATATGTAATGAAATAACATACAGTTGAGTCCCTTTACAATAGCCTCCGTTATTACAGGAACTCAGATATAACAGTGACAAATCAAATCCCCATTTTTTTCTCTCTATAAGTTGAAGTAATTGGAACCCGGGCTATAACAGGGCACAATTTGCACTTACTTGGATATAACAGGGATCCCACTGCTTGTAAAGTTGTATCATCAATCAAATTTGTCCCACCAAAGGCATTTCGCCCTTTTGAGAGTTTGAGTATGATCGCTTGCTTAAACAGAAACGTACAAACACACACTCAGTGCACTACACACATCACCAGGGAAGGGGATGCTTCTCTTCTTATGCAACACTCACCCTCACACTCCTGTGGTTGAACACAGTGACTGAGAGTCGAGAGTACTAGGCTTATGCAAGGTGTGACTCGGTGATTACTAGCCAGAGGCCCACTGACGAGACTGGTGTGCTCACCACAAACAAGTGGGCTCATTCACACGCAAGTACACACTACGTTAATCCATTGTCCACATCACTTGTGCTTGAGGTGTCAAGAGGTGCTGGGCATGAATGTTTCTTTCCCTTTCTACTTGAGTGCAAATTTAGCATTGCTGCTTCTGATATCAGGAAAAGTAAGGGTTTATCTGAAACGGAAAGTTGTCATCCAGGATGCAATAGTGCTGGTAGTTACCCTTGATAATGGATATAACAGGGAAAAACTGCTGGTCCTGACAGTCCTGTTATTACCGAGTTTTATTGAGTTATGTAAAAGTGAAAAGAGCCCTAGAACCGCAAACAAGCAAGCAAGCTATTACAGAAGTTTATTGCAGCTATACATCATAAACAAAGAAAGAATTAAAAAACAAATTTCAAGTTATATCCTATAAGATTTTATTACATTTTCCAGGTGCATATTTTATAGAAATAAAGATATTGATGATATCTAAAGACATAGACAATGGTGGCTATGCAAAGTCAAGAAATATGGAACAATATGAGGAAGGATATGAGATATGTTTTATACGAAGAAAAGATTTTAACACAAGCAATGTCAATGAAATAGTTTGCTGGCAGTGACATCATATTTATTATGGTGGTAATGCAGTTTCGTTTTGTAAAAGTCATGGCAATTTTACTGTTTAAGAAAGATTTTTGGGCTCGTGCTTTGAATGTTTTAAATCACTACAGCTAGTGCTGGCAAATTTAAGATTTAAGATGCAGGGATGAGAGAAAAAAAATGAAAAAGACTGGCTCACCTATGTCTTCTAAGATTTCATGAATTTAATGAGGAGAGAGATGTTTTGAAAATGGAATAGCAAAGAAATAAGATAGAGACAAAGGTTGATCAACTTAAGTTTGACTTTGTATAAAGTTATTCCACATTACCACTTCATAGGATAGATCCATTCGTGACACTGGACACATCTGAATATTTTGTCCCGTTGAGAATTTTTGATCGCATGAAATTATTAATTTAAGGTAGAAATTTACCCCCCGCACATCAGAATCATCAAACAGATATTTCAAATACTGATATATGGATAAAAACTTGACTACATTTATGACAAAGGAATAATAACTCGACTGAAAAACGACGTAAGCTGCTCTTCATCACAGAAGAGTGAAAACTCTGCATCACTCACAACTAAAATGAGCTAAATTATTACACGCCAAACAAGAACTGAAATAAGTTTTATGAGTAGAATTAGAATTGCTTGGATTTTATGGCTAAAGTGTCAGATATGCCATATCATTAAAATGATGATAAAGAGTTTTCCTTTTCTATCAGTCAACATTTACAAATAGTTCTTGGTTAACTAGACCTTGATGAATAGCCGAATGCACACTTAATAGTGCCATTCAGTGAAATAAGAGATGTCAAAATATTTGTCGAGGCTGTTTTTGAACTCCTTTAATGTTTTGGCACAGACAACATGCTCTAGAACGGAATTCCAAAGACCACTCGCTCTTTGTCTAAAAAATGTGTTTTCGGACAACCAATCAACTCCTTCTTTTGGACAACCTCAGAGAGTGGTCTGTAAGTCATGTATGATTGCAAAAGTGTTTTCCAGTCGAGTCATCATCTACTGTCACATTTTAATTTTACAGAAGAAACAAAGAACAATGAAATGAGGCAGCAGAGAGGAGTGTGAGATGTGGATGGTGAGAATCTGAGGAACATGCCGGTATTATCATTATTATTAAACCATTGACAGTTTACATGACACAATTCACAACACTGATCAACTCTGATGAAAAAGGGGGAGAATCATATGAGGCAATCTAGCCAATAAACGACTTGTACATTTTGGGCGATATTTTGATCATGGCCATATCATTATTATTATTATTATTATTGATGTTATGAAGGGTATATAAAATAATATATTTATAGCAATAATAATATCATTTGAATGTCGCCTGCTTTAACCTAACACAGATCTTCTTTAAATGGTGATAGATTGTGACTACACATCTCTCCTGGTGAGAATGGCGTGGTGGCGATTACAACAACATAGACTTTACAGGTGTCAATGACTGCCACATTCTACAACATTTTATATCTTTCACTTTCACATTTTATTTCACAATTTTTAAAAACATCAACTAGTTCAGGCCTCCAGCTTTAAAGATGAATAGACCAAAGAATCAATATTGATGACAAACTTTTTTAAAATAACAATGTCATTGACTAGCGCTTATTTATTTATTTTTTTCTTTTTAAAGGAGTTCTTTTATAATGAATGTGTGATGACTAATGGAAGTTTCATGATGCAAAGAGATGGAGATGAGGGTACAGTTTCTTTACTGTCTGATTGATTTTGATTGCAGAATGTTATATTTCTTTGTTACCCACTTACCATGAAATAAGAAGTGATTCTTAGTGGTTCACAAGAATGGAAAAACAAAAAAAGAAAAAAGAATTCTACAGTTAAGACATAAGCACAAAACATCACAAATCAACATGTAGTCATTTAGTGACATACAGTGGAGTCTACTTCAGATAAACTTGCATAAAGTAACATCTTGGTTAAGATAAACTGTTTGCCCGGTCCAGTTTTTCCTCTGTACGTCTACTAATCAAAGTCCAGTTAAAATGAATGCGAATCGCTGTCACCCTCAGTCTGCTTAAAATAAACGTTTCAGGTCATCATGGCCTCTCTTACACACCCAGACGGCCAGTGGGTGGAAGGATTTTTTAAAGTTTTTCACACCCATAAGGCCAATTTTCACTGGTATTATTCCTCAACACCCATTCCTTGTCCCCTCTCCTGTTCCTTTACGGAGAGCGAAGGTCACACTTGCTAGATCTACGATAGGCCTATATATTCTAAATTTAGTTCACACTAGATCCCACAATAATTTGGAAATGGATAAGATAAATCTCGCTTCAGATAAACTCTTTCACCTGGTGGTCCCAAGAAGTTTATCTTTAGCGGACTCCACTGTACTCAATTCTAATGATTTCAAAGTTGGACTTGAAGCATAGAAAGAAAACATAAAACCAGTCTGCATTTTAAAAAATCAAAATTAAGCAAATGTAAGTCAATTAGTTTACACAGTAGCTCTGCAAATTACTTATGACCCGAGAAACCTCAAGATAAGAATGAAGATTGTACTTAACTGCCTTTTGTACACAGCAACAGAAATTTACTTGCCTGTTTAGTGTTTTAGTGGTTTTTAATGGGATCTTCTTTCAATATCGTAAAGACATTACATGACAGATTACTCCGCCTGTCCCATTTCAATTTGAAAATTAAAATTTTTCCTCTGTTTAAAACCAACCAAAGCTCTATCGATTGCATTGCCATCCATCTCAACTCTATTACTCATTTGCAATACATCACATGCCCATTGCAAATAAGCTTTCTTTATTACTTTGTACAGATAACACATCCTTCACATAGGGGCTCTATTTATTATAAATTCTTGGTACAGAACACACACCCTTACAGAAGAGCTCTCCTTATTACAATTGCCTGGTTTAATTCAAGCATCCCTTACAAAAGAGCTCTATTTATTACTTTATACTGATTACGTACCCCCTGACAGATGGCCCCTCAAGATCAAGAACCCTTTACGTGAGAGGTCTTTGTAATACTTGGTGCAGGTCACAAATCCTATCACAGAAGAGCATTCTTTATTACTTCGTACAGGTCACGGATCACATTACAGAAAAGCTCTCTTTTATTTCTTAATTCAGGCGATGCATGTAACATGGCAGAAGAACAGAGGGATGATGTTTATTGATCTGATTGTCTGTTTCCTCTAGGCTAAAAGATTATACTTCATTTGTCCCCAAGCCAGCGATTACACTCCAACACCTTCACAACACTCTGGGGCGCCAGCAATGGAACGGACACCCTACCACTGCTAGGTGTATCGCACTCACAAGAAGACAAGATCATACTCTCGACTTTTGCAAGGTATTCATTTGTACCCAAGTAAGGTGAGGAAAAATGAGAGGTGCATGCATCAGCCAGGTAGTAAAGGCCAATGTTTTATTTTTATTTTCTGGACCAAATGATGTTGGTCTCATCGGAATTTGACTGATAGTGATAGCTATAAAGGTACCAGTAATGTCTGAATGGGAAACTTTCGAGCGCTGACTCTGAGGAGAACAAAATTAAATCTATTCCGAGTAAAGATGAGCATTGCTGAGTGAGTGAGTTCAGGATACAAACAGTTGCTTTTCCTATCTGTGTTTGATAATGACGAGCAGTATTTTCATGTGTTCAAGGAGCCTGTAATAAAACTATCAACAGTCAAAGTCATTAAGTCAAAGACAAATTTTGCTTACGCCATATGTACATCTATATACAGAGAAATTTTCATATACATATGAAGAATTTGGATAAACTTCAATTTAAGAGGAAAGCATTTCAAATTAAGAATAATTGGGATAAATGGCTTTTTAAAAAAAACAAAACAAAACGAAACTTGCTCTAGATGGTGCCAAAGAATTTGCTACTCAGTTGTGTGAAGATAGACCTTCAAGAAATATTTGCTTTAACTTAACTATGGACCAGTCAGAATTACTCTGTTCTACAGACATTGAAGGAGATGGAAAGCCAGCTGTCAACAGATGGCCATGAATTAACTTTTATAAACCGTACATATGTATTATATATACTGTATTACAAGACAACACAAGTGTTCTTAGTGCAAAGCTGAATTCCTTAATTAAGGTCAAATTATAGTGTTACAATTTCACAGAGAATATTGAAATGTCTAGGCCATAAAATAGAAAAATTTCCATAATTATATACTGGAGGTTCATTTTATCAAGAAGGCATAAATTTGTAAATCCATAAATTCTTCTAAATTAAAAATGATATGAAATGATAAACGTGAGTCTAACTGAAAATCATTTGGAGAAAAATAATCCCCCCAACAAGTTAGAAATGGAGAAAGGAACAAGTCATATTTTTTTCACAGGTGGAAAAGGAGAGTTCAAAAGTCACGCGTTAAATTGCATCAAAAAAAAAGATTAATCTGGAAAATTTATTTGGAAAATATGTTTCTACCATTCACTACAGGAACAAAACCAAAAAAATGCAGGAGATGATGTACAAAGCACAAGCCAAATGAACATGCAAGTTACATGTTGACTGAAAGCATTTGAAGGTAAATCATCAAAATTCATTTCATAAAATGTTTGCCAATTTCATTTTCAATACTTTGCAAGATTGATGCAGCAAAAGGAGTATCGCATCGCACAACAAGAGATTGCATTCATAGACATGACATCGAAGTAATTTCACGTATGCGTCAGCTTGCATTCATTCTAAAAAAAACAAAATAACTCCTCATAATCTGTTCCTCCTTTTACCCAGCCAAAAACAAATGACATTATATTAAGAATATGCTGTTGTTGATTAGCTGTAGCTTTGAGTAATGACAAAATCAGCCTGTCTGTTTCTACTGAGGTAGGATGGAGACGACATTTACTTAGTACCCATTGATAATGAAACATTCATAAAGCTTTAGTCCTCAAGATATTCTTCCTATGTTCGTGATGCAATGGTGGGATGAGATAATGAAATGCTGCAGAATAGAATACTCAACACTGTGAAAGAATGCATTCTTTAAACCTATAACACTTAGAATTTGTGATTCAAAAATAGAAATGAAAGAAAGTCAGGAGGCCATCAGAAAATATGTAACAGTAGCTTTTTAAAATTTATTGATTTTTCTCCTTTTGAATTTCGAAGAAAACCTGCTGAGACAGCTGCAAGTCTGTTTATACGTTTTCTCATCAAATTTTAAGATATCTATTTTCACTTCCTGTCTACATATGAAAAATCCTTTTTGAAAGAATGATTAGAAGCACACACAAAAAAACAACCCAAAGGATCAATTATATCAAACCACTCTTATTATTTGATACTAGCTGGAAACCCCATTCTTCGAATGGTGGGATGATATAGAGATCTAGATACAGAAATTTAGATCTCCATCAAAATTGTCTATGGGCTCTGGGTGTAAAATCTAGATCTAGATCTATCTGGATTTATCCGTCCTCGGTCATTTTAGATTTCATGAACATTAGATCTAATCTATAGGCTTGCCGAGGACCGGCGTCACGAAACGATAACAATCTCATACTCATACCTGCATTCTGATCTCCCATATTAGGGTTCTTATATCTCTGTACGTGAGAGAAAATCTTTTCTATCTTTGAGGAGTATTTCTATTAGGCTTCCTTGGCCTAGTGACACGGAAATGAGTAAAAATACTTCTGGTACAGTTTGGTGCTAAGGGGTGCGAATCATGGCGGAAATTGTGTTTCTTTTGTTCAAAGAGATGGGCCTAATACTATGTCCACAGCAAATGACTTCAGTGGATCCAAAAGGATTGAAATTAACGTTAATAGGCCTAACATTGTTTTTCTTCTTCCATATTTGATCCAAATAAAGATGTCAAATCGTAAACCTACGTGCCATATTGAGAATACAGGCAAAATTTCATGTTTTCATTGCGTTGTGGCTTTGAGAATAAAATTATGCATGTTTGGCCTTAGTTTTATCAGTAGTAAGATGCACACCATCTACTTTACATGAAGGAAAACACTTGTAAAAAAAAAAAAAAGGGCAAGAAAATTTCAAAAAAGCAAATACATCATCTTTTGGTGGCTTTTAAAATGGCGTTATTTGGCAATACACTTACTTCAAGTAAAGATACAGGGGTAGAGTATATTCCGTGTTAAATGATTACAGTCACACACATGTATTTCAAATAATTTATATTTCATATACATTTCTATTTTCTTGACGGGCAAATGACAACAAATTCTTTTTTTTAATATCGCCATCTGCATAAATTGATGTTCAGGAATTTTCAAGGCAAAAGCTGCACAAAAACCCAAGTATGGATGGAGTAGATAGACATATGACTATGACTGAAATCTAACCGCTCGCCCACCCCTGTGCCATCATCAATATTCTCCTCCATTAAAAGCTTTCAACATCTTAATAATAATCTGTTTTTGTGTTTCGAGATAACCACTTGGCAAACCAGGCCCTGACAAGTCGTTGACCGACACATTTGACTGAACTGCACATTTTAATATTTAGCCTTTAGGTTCCGATCGAGAAAGAAAAAAAAAGAAGTAAAGCACGGGAAAACAATTTAAGTAATGATGTCCCCTGATACCCTGGAGCCATTACATACATGTCCAGAAGGATGATACTACAGGGGTCTATCGACAGTGGACGATAGTAGTCGATCCATGTGGCAAAGGATTAATCATGGATATCCTGCATATTTATCACTTGGGTTTTTTGTCTTTTTGGGTTTGGGGGGTTCTAATTTCAGGCTACTTGTTTTTAAATGCTTTAACATACTAAAAAGTCAAGTTAGGCCCGTGCACATGACTGAGTGTAGGGGAATTAGGGCTAGAGCCCTAATTATAGAAGGCATACGGCATAATGTGGTAGTTTGCCATTGCTTTCCACGCTGACTTTACTTCCGCCAAGTCTAGAAAGACCTAGCTACCCAATTATGCTGCTGGGTAAACAGGGGGCCCCGAAAAAAAACCACTGCCCGGCTGGGGATCGAACTTGGGCCTCCTCGCATAGCAGTCAGTCGCTCTACCAACTGAGCTACCGGGCCACCATTAACATACTATGTAATAATAAATCAACTTTTATTGAGAAAGTGAAATGTCTGGTAAATTTGCTGATAGATTTTGACTCTGCTTACACTCCTGAGTATTAATGAAAACAATTTTTTTTCTCATAAATTTGCCTGCTTTCTGTGACAATAATATCCAATCCACCTTTAGTGTACGCAGGCTTCCTAGACACTTCAAAGACATTCTCCTACTTTGTCATCCAGCGTTGAAAGGAAAAGACACTGTTTTTTTAAATCCATACCCTCATTGTTAGTTTATGTTACTTGTTTAGTCCACTGTTATTAGTAGGCTGACTTCTATTTTAAACAGTGTTATTTCTTTCCCTATGCTGAATTTTTCAAGCATATCATTACATAACATGCAGTTAGGGTTAGTTTGCATAATTTCCATCCCAGTCCTTGCAGAATCCCAGGTGAGGCCTCTCCCCAAGCCCATTATCCTAATGGTGTTTCGACTGAGATTAATGTTAGTTATTGTTATGTCACATTCTTTATCTATTCAAAAGTTGGCCATGAATGTCCGCATCTGTTATTCCTATCTTATTTATATGAAAACCCACTGAAAAGAACCACTATGGACAAAATTTGAATTCATGAATACATTTACTGATCACACCGATGAATAATTTCCCTTATTATTGAGTACTGTTTCAAAAGATCTTCCCATTACTTTTTGCCACCCTGTGTAAGTAAAGGAAAGATATGAAGTAACACTAGATCAAGATTTCTTTTATTACAGTGGTCTCCGTTTAACATCCACCCGCCTCACATCCACATCCGCCTAACATCCACATTTCTCCAGGATACGGAATATTTTCTTTAAAAATTACCCCTCTAACATCCACATTTTCCCCATTACTTCGTCTAACATCCACATTTTGGGGGAACATTGAATTATATTTTCCCTCCTGAACAAAAAACAAAAAAAAAAAAAGATTGGTAGCCTGTACATTTCAGATGTGCTGAAAAAGAGGAGTGCGCAATGCCATCCTCGTCGTCCACAACAAAAGAAAACGTTTATCACCATCTCACACATAAACCATTCATACAGACAATAGGTAAGCGATGACACCCCACCCAGTGAGAAACGTAGCTCTTTTCAGACATGCAGAATAAGGGGCATGCGTAATGCTAACCGTCTGGCCAGTGATTAATTAACCTATACTTTTACAAGCGCTGGCCAGTGTGAAGAGATGTCGCCAGTACCTCGCCCAAACAAAAGAAGGGAAAATTTTGACACCGTCCCGTCCTGCCTTCCCCACCCACTACATAATATTGAATGTAGCAATGTTGTTTTTCCTTTCATTCATTGTCATAACCAAATTTTATTGGTCCATACAATGAATGACAGGTAAGCCAAACAGTACTTAATCTACTCACAGCTAACAATGACATTGGCCATGCCTTTTCTTTGGAATTATGCATTCTATCATTGAGCTACGTACAATGCCATGGGGAAATAGGCCGCTCTGCTGCCCTCCGTCTTACATCCACATCCGGCTAACATCCACATTTCTTCATCTCCCAAGGATGGGGATGTTAAGCTGTGACCACTGTAGTAGTAGTAGTAGTAGTAGTAGTAGTAGTAGTAGTAGTAGTAGTAGTGAATATTGTTATTATCATCATCATCATCATTATTATTATTCTTGTTACTATTATTGTTATTCTCAGTATTATTATTACTGTTATGAATATACAGTGGAACCTCTGGATAACGACATCGCTCAGGACAGAAGATTTATGTCGTTATCCGGGGGTGTCGCTATTCCGAGGTTTTCAAAATGGCGGAAAAATGGGGCGTGATGCAATTGTCAATCTTGAGAGTGTGGTGGCCCTAATAATTGTCGTTTTTTGTGGGGTTTTTTGTTTGTTTTTTTAATTATTGAACAGGTATGAAACGCGATTTTCAATTACAATGAATGCTTAATTTGTGACTTCCTATTATAGCCCTTTGGTAGCAGACGTTGTTATGTAAAGCAACATAAAATGATTTAATTGTGAAAACTTTTCTGGCAGCTAGGCAGAAAGATGATCTCTTCACTGTCTGCTGCTGAAGGTTGGGGTTGTGGGGCATCGTAGGCAAATGGTGAAGCCCTGTCACGATGTAAAAAACCTTGAGCTCGATTTTTGTTAAGTGATGGCCTCTGAACATCTGATTTCGATTTTCGGATTTGTTTCCCTGGTCCCTAATTTGGTATCATTTATCATAAATATAATACTAATACATGTAATAATAAAATAGTTTTCCTATAGCGTCTCACCACGTTATAAAAACAAGCTCAAAGCGCTTTACATAGTAAACCTGAATACATCCTTATAATCGGAGCAATGAAATCATACATTTGACACAAAATTGACTCGCAATAAATTGATAAAAATTATCTAAATACAATCTGGGAATAAAATTCGTAGAATTCATAAAAATTTCTTCAACTTTGATTAAAAAAGAAAGTCTTTAAGGCAGATTTAAATTTGTCCACAGATTCAGGCAACTAAAGTAATACAAAATATTCCATAGAATGCCTCCGGGATATTATGAGAAAAATACATTACTTAAATACCTTAAAGGAAAGTGGGAAGAATGAGAGTATGTCTTACTTGGGGTGGGAGCAAACACGGGTGGATCATGATGAACGTGTTTGGATTTCTTTTTGTCCTTTTTCATCTTCTTTCCTTCCTTTTCTTCTTTCCTCTTTTCCTTCTCCTCTTTCTTAGCATCCTTATCTTTTTTCTCATCCTGTGGAAAATAATGGAAGAGATCAACCAGCCTTGAATTCTAATTCCCAGCTTATGTTTGGTTAGTGTTTTATACAGGACTAATCATCACTGCATCAAACACTGAAAGGTGGTTGTTCTATTCATATGACCCTACTACTGATGAGTATTTAAACTACAAGAAGATGTTGGAACATGTTTATAAACATTTAAAACAAATTAATCTGACAACAATTTTTTTCACATCACTATGAAATGACTGCTCTTTTCAGGGACACAAAGGGAAGTGTCACCAGGGTTCATACAGCTATGCTTCCTTTAAATTCAAGGAGGTTTCAAGGGGAATTTTGGTGAATTCAACGAGGTTTAACGATGTAACCCCAAACCGTGGATGAAAGTTATCACATACCATCTGGCCTGCAAATCTTTGGTAAAATTTTGGCAGGCCTACAACTATCAATCACTCCCATTATGTAGCCTGCAACATGGATTTATTAAAGCAGTTCACTCTCTCATATAATAGGAAAGTCACCATTCCAAGTCCTTTGTTCTGATTTGACAGATTTGTCTTACTCCTGATCCTCCTCACTTCATGTATGACCAATACTGCTTCTTCCATCAGATCCAATCTAGACCTCCCAAAAGACATGAACTACATTCACTCACCCTATACACATAATCTCTAACACTCACATTCACTCATCATACACACATAATCTTTAACACCCAATACACTC
>JAOYNN010066324.1:0-12158 GCA_025770095.1 Goniobranchus kuniei | reverse complement strand
GGGGGGGGGGGGGTGGATGTGCCATATTATAACCAAGCTAAATAAAATCCTCCACCTTTGTCAATTTGACGTTGCTGTTTACTTTTTTTCTTTTAGATTTGCTTGGACTTTTTCTTACTTTTTATAGCTTCTTTTCTGTGGTGCTTTCAAGGCAGATCTTATTAATTTTCTATGTCAGTTAAGAGCTTAAGAAAATCCTTAGCTTGTTGATATATATTTTTGACTTATGATCTTAATTTGTATATTTTTTAAATGCTTTTATGAAGGAAAACTATTATATATTTTGATATAAGATCTTATTTAAGAAACATGTTATCATAATCCTTATTATTCCCTACCATTCCTGTAAGCACTTGATGCACATCATTCAGCATTGCCCACAAAATAATAATTTAATAGATTGATAAGATTGTAGAAATAAAGAAACAATTTTTTGTTAAGTGGAACTTTTCCACCGGAATGATATTATACCCAAAGGACAATTAAGGAATTTGATAAGGTATATCATAATGTTATTACTGCATTTTCGGACCCATAGCTTAACACTTCAACTGACGGCTGTTGAAAATCAATGGGCTGAAAAGCAACTGCTTTGACAAAGTGGATCCCTACCATTTCTAAAATGTGAATCTGAATCAATACGCTGCAGAATCCATGAGGCATCGATACAGCGGCCCTTTTATAGTCAAGGCTGACTTTACAATAGCTGTTGGTACAAAAGGCATTGTTTAAACTGCTCTACTGATAGTGCTCTGATGAAGAAGTCATGCAGTCAAATCCAGTTGATGATTGTTTGGGGAACGAACAAGTGACGATAGGTTTTCTGTGAACAAATATGGCACTGGGAAGCAATTACTGTTGTTTGTCTTATATTTCTCCCAAAGGTTGTTAGAATTGCTGTCGTCAAATTTGGTAGGTTTGATAGGATGCCTATGGCACAAATGTGTAAAGAATTTGTCTTGGTTGATCAGTGACACCTTGTGATGAACAATTTTGTACATGATGTAGGTGAGGCACATGTTTTGGCTTCAAAGAGCGAGGTCAGGGAGATTCCTTGTTCCCTTTTATCTCTTCTTTCACGTTCCTCTGAGCCCAAGGATCTGTTGCATCAGAAAGGGCATCTGCTGCTCTACCTTAAGACCCTTGCCATAACCATTTGCAGAACCTGTAAAACAATGAATGGCTATGGTGGCCCCAAAGCATTGGGAATGCCAAAGAAGATAGGTGAACAATTAACCTGAGCAATACTATACTATTGTCTGGTAGACCTTTTATATAGCTGTATTTTCTTTATCTTGTTTGGTCTGAGATACCATTGGCACTGTGGGCCCCAGGATGCCTTGGTAACGCAGCACAAGATCTACTGAATTTCACGCCGTTTCACCCTTCATGGCAAAACTGGAAAAGGCCACAGTCTGTTTGCAGCTGCCCATAGAGACAGTTCTCCAAGGTTGGGCTCCGAGGATGCCACTGTGCCCACGCTTCCCCATGCAGCAGACAATCCTGAAGCAGATGCAATACAATTTCATTAGGGCCACCACAATTGTGACACAATTTTCTTTGATAACTTTTACTTTAATTAGCTTTAGTCCTTACCAGTGCCCTATGAAGAGATCTATTCTTAAAGAAGTCCCATTTTATAATGCATCTTTCTGTATGTTTGCTGTTTAATGCATCTTTTATGTGTTAGCGTATATGTCTGTGTGTGCAAGGTGTAGTCTCTTCATGTTGATTTATGTAAAGACAGCCAAACTTTTCTGTTTAAGGAAAATGATACATATACCATTCTGTGATTGAGCTGCTACCCAGTGTGTTCAGTGAAATGGCTTTTTATATCATGTTTTTTTTATTATACAGATTTGCTTATCATTAATTACGGCAAGTAAAATATGAACAATCAATAGGGATAAGGGTACCAAAACTGCCATGAATGATTGCAACATTGTGATACTGCAAAGATGAGTTTTGTCTCCAAAGTCCTATAGAAATTTTATCAAATCATCTGTCTATAAGAAAGCCTCTAAATCACATAGCCAAGTTAATTTCTGATGAGGTTTTTTTTCTTTGTTTTCCTGTATTAGTTTTTTCTCATTATTATATTATAAATTATAAATGTCTGATGTCTTAATCACTCAGCTTTAAATTGTTTTATCAGCAGAATTCAAGAATTTGGTCTGTAGGCTCTGCAAGTAGAGTTATAGAGATTTTTTATTATTTCCTTACAATGCTTCAGCATTTTAGGTATTTCAATGTAGCAGACAGAATAAAAAATAAATGTTGTACCCACAGAGAGAGAGAGAGACAGACAGACAGACAGATAGACAGAGCGAATGAGCGAGAAATGCTATTGTTATAGTTCATCCTCTAAAGAACCTGTATTTTTTATGCGATGACATTATGAGACTGAACATTTTTGGATTGAGGTTTAATAATAACTTTCAAAGTTGGGGACCTTTTTGACAGAAAGATTTTCAATTGGTCATCACAGAATGTGAGGAGGATGACAGTCTTGTTTTTGTTTGATCAAAGCGATTTGAAATGCAAATCAGCTACTGTTATGTAATTTATCTTCTCAAATATTGAAGAAAAAACATTATCCTCAATGATTATTGAACAAAACAATTTTGTTTTCGTCATTTGAAATTTGTTCTTTTGTTTTTTATTTTTTTTTTTTAAATCTTAGTGGGTTTACTTTTAAAAAATATTTTTCACGTTGTCTATTAAATAGGTGAAGAGAATAGGCAGACAACCTGTATGTATGAATTTCATCTACTTTCATATGAAAATAACCAGACTTCAACTTGTTTGTACAGTACAGAATCTCGCTAAAGTCCGCGCTGAAACTTCAAATTTTTTATTGAGGTTTCAAAATCATTTTTGCTATTTATACATGATTAAGAAAGGCTTTCATTAATTATATCCTTTGTACCTCACTTTTTCCCTTTTTTTTTTTTTTTGGATTTTTTGTGTCTGTATAGCCAGATATTTTTTAAATAAAAATCAATGAAGAAACAACAGATGAGTCATTTATCACTAGAGTCAATATAACTTCATATGGGTAACATTGTTGTGGAATATTTCTTTTAATCAGTTTAGAGTTTAGAGATTGGTCATTTTTGTCTGTATGACATATTATGAAGATAATAAGATCAACTTTTACCCTTAATTATTTTAGAACCTATGAAATGTTGATTCTCTTCACTATGTCAAATAATATGTATAGTTTTATGAAGAAAATAACATTTAAACTTCACGTTGAAATAAACTGATATATAGACATACCACAACCAGAGCTATCAAGTAGATGTGCACAATTAAATTGTAGTTTAATTTTACCACGAGTAGAGGATTTGTTTGGATCTCTTCAACAATGTTATAAAAGACCCACTAAGTAATTTTTTCCCATTCATACCAAGGTCTGATATCCTGACACTCCCATACCCTTACAACCACAGTAATTGCTTGCTATGAAAATAATGATTTTAAACACCACTGGCGCAGTGGTGCTACTAAACCACAACCTTTGTATGTTGCCAGATGGCTCTAAACAAAAACAGTTATACGTAAAATGTGTGGAAGATGGTAGGATATGGTTTGAATGTATTATATGCAGTGGAGTGCAGTTAATTTCAATACCACAGGAAATGATAATTGATTTAAATTAATTGAATTTGTTGTTAAAGCCTGGAAACAGTTCCAAAATGGCCTGCAATTTTTATATGGTGGGAGGATTTCTATTTCATCCCTTTTACAACTATCCTCAAAGAAAAGCACACAATGTCATATATAAAAATGCACAGAACTAAATCGGTATCATTTGCAACAAGAACAAACTATATGAAACAAGCAATAGATTTTTGGAATTGTGAATGACTGACAAAAGACACAAACCAACTCACCGCAGTGACAGTGGTAGAAAAACCTTGGGTGCTGGAAACTGATAAGCAGAGGGAGTCATAATCGGAATTATTCCAGTGGACATAACCAATTTCCATGATTTATTGTAAATTCAAGGTGTATAGTCAATGTGACTTTGCCTGTGTGTGTGTTTGTGAGAAGAGAGTGGTTGATTTTAGCAGGGACCATAGATATAGGCCTAGTATAGTAGGTGAACGGCAGGGACTGCTGGGTGGAGCTTCCCACAGGTTGATATGACTGCATGTGTATGTGTTCACGAGGCTGGTGTTATCTGCCAAAGACAAAGCATTGGGCAAGAGACATGCTTAAGTGGCTGAAGTGGTTTTGGCGATAAAATCATGTGAGTTGGAGTTGAAATACTGGAATTCTCACAGCAGTTCGGAGTTGAAATAACAAAATTTTCACTCCAGTTGAAATTGACTGTGCCACAACACATTGAATTAAATAGTAAAAAAAGAAATGGGCCCTTCTTCGCTGATAAAATTAACACTGAATACAAATTAAACATGTTTAATTAAGTGTACTCCACTGTATATGAATTTATTGAAAGAGCTTTTTATTTTGGTGGCAGTGAACAGTCCCATATTTGTCAGTCAAATTTTATTGTCAGCTAAATGATCTACACTTTACATACTGTGATGCTTTTACATTTAAGCTTTGAATGCTACCATTATCAAATTCGCTTGTTGTGATAACTATTGGTCTTGATGATCATGGGTGTTACCACTTTTTTTTTTATTGATACTGAAATCCATACTCACAAATTGAAGTCTGCAATGAGTTCTATGATCAAGTCAACAGCAACAGCAAACTGCTGAGTTATATATTCAGTCATATGTATGTATTGCAGTATGAAATTGGAGTCAGAACTTTGCTCATCAGTTTGAGGTGGTTTTTGGGAGCTATAATTTCAGTATTTATTGTCATACCTGTCAGATGATAATGATTTTGCCACCACCTGGAGCATTGTTAAAAGTCAAAAATCAAAATGGAGATCCATTGGTGTGTTCCTTCACCCCTACCCTGCCCAATGTTTGATGTGATTTTTAATTAAATTGTAGGTTAACAAATTGCCAGTGATGACTTTAACACATGGCTGAATCTCACAAATCAGAGCCCTCCTAACATTTACATTAGAGGTGGTAGAGTAAATGTAGCTTTGCACCTCCCAAAAAGTTTCATTTTGGCATATTATGACAATGTTCCTGAACACTGACAATCTATGACCATGATTAGCTGTGTTATTTTTATGAACTGTAATCATAATCCTATATTCTTCCATGTCTTCAATTGAATACTCATTCCCTACTTGGAAAAGGTGTTCTTAATCAGATTCTTAAATTTGAAAGTTCTTGATTGTATTTATTTAAAAAAAAAAATAATGTTGACAATAATAATAATTATTATTATTATTATTTATAATGCATCATTTCTATTGTGCCAAATACTCCCATTGATGAAGAACAGCTGCAGACACACAATACGACAGATAGTATTACCACTAACAGCAATTTACATGATCTAACAAAATAAGTTTAATGACAATGGCATGTGAATGTAAGCATAATAATGTGTACATTTCTGACAAGTCCAGTAACAACGGTATTTGACAGATGCATAACAATGTGCAATAGTACAAAGTAAATACAAATAGAAATCTTTTTAAAGTATATATACTTGAAGAATATCTCAATTAGTAACATATTGTCCCTGTAAGTCTCTAAACATGTAAGTAAGAAATTGAGTCATGATGTTTTTGGCTTTATTTGACTACAGTGGCTGTTCCCCCACCTCCTGTATAAATTGTCCGTGCAAGTCTCTAATCATGTCTATCTATAGATATTTATAGAGAAAATGGGGTAAACTCATTCTTGTCGAATAAAGCCGAAAATGTCATAACCCAAATTTCTGACTTAAGTGTTTTGAAACTTACAGGCACAATATGACATAACAATATGACATCTTCATTTTATGCTTCAGATCGAAATCTTATTTTGAATGATTGGAGGTTTAAGGATTGAATACCCATCCTTAAAAATATTTTTTTTCTGGTCATTGCAAATGTTTTTTTCAGGCAATCCTTGAGGAATAAACCATTCTTTTATTCTATTGTATATTTAGGCGCATTTGATTTTAAATAGTTACAGTGGAGTCGGCTTAAGATGAACTACTTGGGACCAGGCCAAAGGGTTTATTCTAAGTGAGGTTTATCTTATCCATTTCCAAGGTCAACAACCATTTCATTCTCCGCCAGGCTAAGAGTTGTCTTCTTGTGACGCATTTTTCAATGATGGACGTATAGGTTGAGATCTATGGAAAGTGATGAGATTCAACTTTGAACTGCGTTACAAAGATAGAGGAAAAAAAAAACTATAGGGGTATTCGACATTACAGTCAGGCCGTGCAAGCAGCAAATTGCTTAGACTCAGACCTGTGGTACCTACTGTGAACTACGTTGAGAATCTATGGACCTATTGTAGATCTAGCAAGGCATTGTGACCTTCACTCTCCATAAAGAAAGAGGATATGGGACAAGAGATGGGTGTTGAGGAAAAATACCAGCGAAAATCGGCCTTACGGTTGTGAAAAACTTTCAAAAACCCTTCCACCCACTGGCCGTCTGGGTGTGGAAGAGAGGCCACAATGACCTGAAAAGTTTATTCTAAGCAGACTGAGGGTGATGGAGAGCGATTTGTGTTTATTTTAACCGGCCTTTGATTAGTAGACTGACATAGAGGCTAATAGGTTTATTGTCTTTTTCCTGCTGACCTCCCCTTTTTTTCCTCTTTGGCATTGTTTTTTTATTTATCGACATTCTTATATATCGACATAAAATCCTATTCCTAAAGCATGTCGATGTAAGCGGATTACACTGTATGTCTGTTATTGATGGAACTTTTATTCTTACGTATCATTCAGTCAGTAACACGGCTAATCTACGTTTTCCAATTATTTACATACAACTTGCAAGATTATCACCGTTCATACTCCTCTCCAATGCAAAGAATAAATAAATGAAGGCTGACTGATCTTGTCTACTTACCAACCCACTGTGTCTCATGCCTTTGCTTTCCAACTCCCTCCACAGCTCTTTACTCAAAGTTGTATTTTTTATGAGAGTACCTTGATTTTGTAATAGACCTGTCACACACACACATCATGGAGTAAGGAAAAGGTGTGAACACTTTTATTGCTTCCCACCCCACCATCTTATCTTGTATTGCCAATACCGTTGTGTTTTTTGTCTTAGTGACAAAAGGACAGTCAACTGGTCTGTGCACTCACTGCATACTGTGAAAGAACCTTTACTAGGTCAGATGTCACTGGTTTTTTTACATTCAGTTACGCTTAAATGAATGTTCCTCTACAAGAAATATACCTTAAAGAATATTTTTTTTAATGGAGAGAGAATGAGAGATTTATGAACAAAATCAATGAATTCCTTTGGGGGACCCCACCCCAACAACGTACCGTTTTTAAAGCCCAACTAGGTTTCGTCTAAATGCCATTTTGTCTGCTTTCCAAAGACAGGGCATTTAGCTGGTCACTACTGTAATTCCCAAATTGTAAATTTTTTTTTTCAGAAACATCAGCTGCTTCAGAAAACAGAAATGATTTTGAGAAAACATTGAACACATATATTATTTAACACATAGGTAGATATTGTTCTATCTCTGTGGAGTTTTTTAAGCATATTTCTTTGACTGTTCCTTCATCCTTGTTGTTGCTTTACATTGTTGAAAGCAAGAATGAATTTTTCATCATAAATGCACTTACTGAATTTTGGAAAGACGCTCTTCAATTGTTTTCTGGTAACTTAAAACATCAAACGTTGAATGTGGTAATATTTTTTTCTACGCATGTCCAAATGAAATGAACTAAAATCACCTACCCAATCAAGCATTTTGTGTCTTCATTTTTTCATGTTTTGTGTTTGTTTTCCTTGCTGTTTGGCTTAGGGAGGATAAAAATTAGTGCCGTGCATGTGCCGATTATTTTAATCGACTGTTCGAGCCAGCAGTCTGGATCATGTGGTTGATCCAAAAACCTCAGCTCGTTGCCGATTGATGATCCCATGACTTTACTTTAATTTGGCCTGTTTGGTTAAGCCGAGTTGGCTCCCAGCCCTCTTAAATCCACATAAACGAGCCCGATAACATTGTTTTCCATACTCGACCCCCTCCACCCCTGCCCCAAGTTTGACATGCTCTGCTTCTCGCTGTCTTGTCTTCTGTCGCAGCAATTCGGGGGAGGGGGTGAGAGGATGGCATGGCACAGCCTAGTGGTGCTGAAGCAGTCATGAAGTAGCCTAGTGATTACATGTTACTGCAGGCCAAATTTCAGATTACTTTCTGTTCGGTCATCCATGATGAGTTTGAGCTTTTCGTCGACCAAACCTGTCAGCTCTGCATTGAGATGGCTGTGGTTGGTGCCTGAGATCAACTTGGGATTGATTTGGCCAATCTTTCATTATTTTTGTCGATTAAGCTCGAGCCATAGACACCACTTGATCAGCCCACCACCAATAGAAATCAGTATCTGCTTTGATCTGTTTTAGAGGTCATTTGCAGGTGCAAAGTTCTAATTGTTTAAAGTACCATAAATAGTTTACCACTCACTACTATGTACAAAGGGCAACAAATGAGCCACACCTATGCTATTTTTTTAATACACAAGTAAAAATCGCAACTTCGTGAGAAAGAATGTTGCATTTTTAAAAATTCTTATGAAACTGTAGGCTATGTTAATGACTGAATTTTGTTAGCATTGCTGTTTTCAGCCTTATTTTTAAAGTGATGTTAGACACGTTTAAGATTTCGTTTGGTCTCGTAACTAGTCTCCCATCTGTGTCTTTGACCTTACGGTTTTCGAACTCTTTCTGGTTCAATAATTTTATGGATTCAAACATTGCAAGGTAGCCTTTATGCTTTATGCTTTTTTACATTTTATTTCATCGTTCCTTTGCTTGATTTTCCTTTTTCAAATTGTGAGGATTATTTTATTATGCTCAGTTTTCAGGTATGCAATAGTTTGATTGTCTGTTGTGTTTTGAATTGTTTTTATTTTTACGTGACTCTGTTGTTGAGATAAAAAAAGCTATCTCTGTGTCATTTCTTCTTCGCTGTTTCCAGTGAGACCTATGCTTTCTTCGTGTGATTTTAAAATAAGGTGTCAATGCAAGGTTGCCAGAAAGTTTTTGAACAGTAATCCAAATCCCTATAAAAACTATCCAAACTCCGGAAAAAAATCCAACAATGCAAAATTAGCAAATTGTGTAGTTCCTCCTCATTATCTTCATTGATACAATTAAACTTGATGAGTTTGGGGCCACAGTTGTCTCTTCTTAACCATGATATTGTGTATCTGACTTCTATTTTTTCCAACATGCTTTCTGTGACAACAAACAAAAATCCAAACTGGCAATGCAACACTATTGTCCATCGAAAATATGTCCATAGATCTATAAAGCTGTAAGTTGCACAATGCAAATTCAAAACAATTTGTTATTTCTTCATTAAGTCAAAACACACATTAATTTTAGTAAAAGTTTCCGAGTTAGCTTTCTGTCAATGCATCAAATATAATGTTAGCCCATGTACGTAGGTGAAAATTTTATGGAGTCAAAGAGACTCACTAATCTCCCTTGCGCTATTATTTTTTAAGATAGGATTAGATGTGTCTAAAAAGGTCTTCTCAATGTGCTGGTGAATGCCAGCAAAGTAAGATGTAGGGTAACTTAGTGAAGCAGACCAGCAATCATAAATTGAATGGGATTAAATACCCCTTCTTTGTGAAGATTGGCTGGAATGCAAAAGAATGATTAGATATATGAATCCATCATATATGAAGGTTTATTTTGAGACTCCAACTGCCTTATCCGCTGACAAGGTTTTCTACATGACTATACCTAAACATGGAGCTCAGTAAAAATAAGAAGCAGGTTAAAAGACGGAGGCCAATTGAAGAGGCATGTTATAAGAGGAACGTTTTAAATAGAAAAGAATCTGTTTCATCAGTTTAGAGGGTTGTAATTAGAAGCCTGTTTTAAGGTTGTGGGTTATTAACCAGATATTACTGAATATATAAAAAAAACAAACTGAAAACAGTTTAAAAGTACATTTAAAAAAGAACTCATCAAAGACAAATGACTGAAATTGATACCTCAATATTTTTATTGATTCCATTTCTTTTAAATGATGAGGAAAAAAATAATTACCAAACATGAAATATTTTTAAATATGTACAATGCCTATGTCATGTGTATTCAATAATATCAGCTTCACTTCATAATACAAAGTTTAAAAAACAACAAAACAAAACAAAACAGTATTGGATTATAATTTTTTCAATCAGCTGCTGAGAATCAAGACTTAGGGACTGGAGAGAGTAAGTTGGGACAAAATAAAATAAACATATTTTAAAGTGATAACTGTAAGGATAAGAGCATGAAATGAATTAAAATTAAGAAGAATACTGATAAGTACAGGTTGTGTGTATGGCATTAAGTCATAAAGGAGGGGGAAAAGACAAACCAAATCAAAACGGAAAATAATGAATATAACAAAATAAGATCACATTTCATTGAATTCCAAGAACCTTTTTCTCCACAATGTCATAAACAATATTGGCTTTTCAAAGTTCTTCAAAATTCTACTCACAGGTCTAAATAAATAACATGTAAAAAACAAAATTTAATTAGGTGAAGGCATAGCATGACATGATTCCGCTTCTTTGAATATGATAGCTATCAGTCAATCTTATACTTAGAAATAATAAAATTATTATGGCTTCCGCAATTCTACTATTTCTCGTCCTTGAAGCACAGTTTAATTTGCCTCCTCTATAACTGTTATATTTCTCCACCTGGATTTGCAGGCAGCTCCCTGTAATATGAAGGCATACCGCCATAACCTTAAGACTTGATGTGGAAACAGTTCTCTCCATAGTCACCTATCGCAAAAGCACATTCCAGCCTTTTGTGAATGCCTTGAAAAGTCCTTGAAAAAAATGGTCAATTAGATAGAGATGTTGAAGTTCAGAACAGAAAATTCATTGCAAAGGCAATTTTTGACAGGTGTTAAACCAGCTGAATCACTTACACTGGTTTTTAATCACATCATAAATCCAGGTTTGAAAATCAATTTCCATCTATGAATGACTTTAGTCGTGGACAGACTGCAAATCTCATTGCAAATTTACAACTGTCCCCAAATTAACGCAAATTTTACCTAAAAAATAAATTTTCAAAAATATTTCCCTCTTTTTGAGCCATTATTGGAAATCATTTTCACATCGGGCCTTTCTTTGTCTGTCAGATTAGTTTCCTGTCGTTCTGAACCTTATCACTTAATCTACCAATCCGCTCATACTCTATATCCGGTTGCGTCATATTTTACCAATCCGCTCAAATGCCGCTCAACACAATGCGCCTCATTCAGAGTCCAATTCTTTTCTTACCTGGCCTCCCTTGCCTCCTAAAAGTGAAAGTAGAAGCCTGTAACGATAGGAAAAAACTGCTTGAATTGCTACAAGTTTCTGGATTAGAAAATAGAGCTGAACTGTAAACATTAATTCTTGAACTGCCTCTGCTGTCAAGGATGGCCTATTACCTAGCTTATTACAAATGAAATATCTGGATGAAATTGTGTTTGATCTCATACGAAATTTAAATTCAGAGGATGTTACATCTGATACTGACCTGGGATAAAAATTGAAAGACATAAAAAGCCTGAAATTCAGAAAAGCTTTTATCAAAAAGCCTGAAAATTACTACTGAATATTTTAGTATGACTGGTCATTTGCCAGTGTCACAACAGAAAAAAACTTGGTAATGGGGGATGGAGTGTAAGAAAAAAACTTGGTAGATTAAGTGTGATTCACAATCTTCTCGGCTAACGCTAGGCCTACTAGCCTACAGCAGATAATTATTATTTTTTATATTTTACTACCGGCACTGGTTGGCCAACACCGTTGATCATTAGGCCATATCCTTAGAGAGTCATTCCTCTTCCTTATTCCTAGTGTATTAGTCTCTGTCTCTCTCTGTGTCTCTTTCTTTGCGCTGTCTACATCATAGCCGTTTAAACCTAACAAAGCAAAACAAAGGGGAAAAATAAACATCAAGAAAAGAAAAGGAATCCTCTGTCCCTTCAAAACAAGGGATATATTATTGAAAATTAATTTTTTGGATGTAATTTGCGGACAGCCTTAAATTTGCGGCACCTTATGTTCTAAAATCT
>JAOYNN010066213.1:0-12158 GCA_025770095.1 Goniobranchus kuniei | reverse complement strand
CCAATACTATTTTGGGCTATATTACCCCTATAATACCCCGATTTTGCTTCAAAAATCAAAGAAACAACATAATATAGCAACAAAAAATTTTGAGAACACAAAATTTAAAATCTCGGAATAATTCTCGGCGCATTAGCTTTTTTTCGTAGGATATTATCCGAGTTTTCGGAATTTTAAGAGTAGATCCCCTAAAACGCCGAGAATAAACATCGAGGTCACAGAAAATTTCCGACAATAAATTCGTTTTCGGAATAGGAACACTGACGATTTTTTACAAGATTTCCCACAACCATTAAGTCTCGGAAGATCAACTTTTGACTTTTCGGAAAAAAAATTAAAATTTTGGCTACCCAATTCATGGTTATTTTCTGGAGCTGCGTTCTAGATCGTAGAAGCCAAACTCGCTATCTGGAGCTACGTCCAAACGTACCCCGAGCTACGTTCTAGAGCCCAACCCGTGGTTATATTCTATACCTACGTTCTAGAGCCAAGAGTCACGTTCTATAATCTACATGTAAAAATCCCAATGCGTGGCATACGTTCTATATCTCTGAATACAACTATACTACATTCTATATACTCTAATACACTATGTTCTGGCTGTAACATCGCGTTCTCCTATTCTACCACCTCATATCTTAATACACGTATTAATAAGCGTTCATAGTTGTCGTAGGTTTTGATTAGTAGTATTTATATATATAACCTCAATCTCATTTCGAATACGTTTAAAAAACTCTGTATACGATCGTTCTAAAAACTGTTCGTATTGCTGTTCTCGAATTAGTCTATCTTCTTCTTCATCCTGGTGTTGGTGTTGCTTTTGTCGTTCTCTTAGACGTTGTAAACGCGCTTGTCTATCACAAAAAACGTATATAATATAATCTGGTACGATGAAATCCATCGGCCACGTAGTGTTGATATCGTACGTCGACGGATAATATTGTAATAGTTCTTGTTCAGTGTAACCATATACTAGAGTAGAAGGATAGAATCTGTCTATAACGAGCGTAATTTTGTTCGGGTTGGCATCGTACGCTATGTCGAGTATCTCGTAATGCGCGATATAGTTAGAGATGAGGTAAAAATACCGTCTAAACAACTTATTAGGATGAGCGTCGAAGTAAGCTCTGTATTGAGTTACAGACGTTGGTGGTGTTTGATAATATACGACGTCGTCTCGTCGTTGTCTAACGATCGCGTCCGCCACAGACGATTTACCCGCCGCATCTATACCTTCTAGGAGAATAATGCGTATATTATGCGGTTTATCGACGTATTCCCACTGTCTTCTCAACGAATCGTATATTCGTATTATACTAGCCGTGTTTTCGTCTATCGATTCGCAGAATACGCGCAGGGCATTGGTAATACTCATAGTGTCTGTGACAATGGTGTTGTACGTGTACGAGAGACGAAAAAGGCAGACTTAAATACGTATAAATGACGTTCCTCCCCCCATATTCCGAAACCTCAAATATCCGAATGTCAAAGTTTTAAAAAATTCGTTGCCTGCATATCGGGCAGGTCTTATTGTTTCGGAGCAATAACTCCGTGAGGCATTCCGCGTGAAATACGTGATTGCACGGGGTTTGTTTGGCAGCTTTCTCGCTGCTGCTGAAAGCGTCTAAACATATGGGGCATACGTTGTCAGCGTCGGCGACGTTGACGTTCGTAGCGTCTGGTATACTCCCCACGATCAACGTCGCCGGTGGTGGTGTCGGAGGCCTCAACAGATTCGCTAGTTCACTCCTCAGCGAACTCGCGGGGAGCATCGTACCCTCTAGATTGTTTCTGTCCGAGTTGAAGTACACGACGGTTATCATACCGTCGTCAAACTCGCGAGGATCCGGGATATCATACTCTCGGGGATCCGGGATATCTATATCCGCGAGTTGTCATTGCGTTCCATATTGTCGTTGTTGTTGTCGCTCATCGTGCGTGCGTGCGTGATCGTATCGTGATGATCTGATGACGAGTCACTATACCTGGACGATATTGTGGTTTTTGTCTTACTACGCCGGTACACAGGACGCTGGTGTAAAAACGCAGACGAATGGATGGATGGAGGATGGATGGATGATCTGCCCAACTAACCTCTTCTCCTGGACTCCTGGACTCTTCTTCATCGCCTGCAGGATACAAGCTTTTCTTTCTTTATATTCCTCTCTCTCTGTTTTTTTTTTTTAATTTGTATATATGTATATATGAGAATACGGAGTATTTGGGTTTGGGTTTGGGTGTTCGGTGTTTGGAGTGCTACGACGCCGAGGATACGATACGGTGGGGTGGGTATAGATATGGCGAGGGAGTGGTATGGTAGTATTATATATATTAATACGTTTACGCTTATCGGTTTTCTCCAGGAACTCAATGTTATATCTATTCCGAGACTGTACGAATGATAGATAAAACCTCAAGTGTAAGGTATCGGCATCTCCAGACTCTACACGATCACGCGACATGGACACAGTGACTGATAGGCTTAAGTCGATGATCGAATCCGTGAAGAACGTGAAAAAACCCACGAACAGCGTGTACGACCGCATGATGAGAGAACTGGTGAGATACGAAGGCGGTCTCTATCAACGGGACATTGCCGTCTTTCTGTCAGGCGCGGACTCCGATCCGCCTATCGTGAGACTTTACGGTTTCCTTCTGCGTCGTGTCATGGCCGGCTTCTGCGATATGCTAGATTGGTACGTCGTTACGATTTTTTTCTTGATGCTCCAGCTAATCGAAGGAGAGAGACGCGACATGGTGGTCGACTACATCATGCGACACATACCGTCGTGGATTATCAAAAACGGAGGAATGTCCTCTATGGCAGCTCATTACTTTTCCGTCTTTCGGGGGTATCTACTCCTCTACAATTCCGCCCGAGATTTCTTAGACGCGAAAAGAGTATATACGTATAATGATCTGTTGGACATGCCCCCCGAACGACGTCCGCAAACCGTCGTCGTATTATCGCTCGGACATATCGATGAGAACATTATATTCACGGGTTGGGGCATACCGGATTTTGGCGTTGCTTATCCCTTTGCGTCGGATAAAATATATTACATAGTGTTTTACAATGATTCTTTCCACGATAACATAGTGAAACTCGCTATTAATCCGAAATCGGAGTGTTGCATGATACCGAACGACAAAGTGACGAATCATATCGTCTACGTATCACGCACGAGAGAGTTTCTCGCAGAGTTTTTAGCGTTTAAAGACGTCAAGGTATATTTTTTACTTCACGACCGTCGTATCAACACCAGAACGCCTAAATCATTGATATCCACCGCTTACGAGTCTGCGATAAAGGTAGCTCCCGACACCGCGCTGGCGTACGAACCATACATACGTCATTCGACGAGCCATAACCACCTTTGCAATCGCTGCCGCGCGGCGTCCAACGATATCGAAGCGTTTTTCGCCTCGGACGACGGCTGTCCCAAATTCGGACGCTGTTGTATCGAACATTGAGCGGGTTTTTTTAAAAATCCGTTCTTTTTCGTTTTCGAGATTACGGAGAATGGGTTACGATTCCGAAACCTCAAATACGTATTATTCATAGTTTTAAAAAAACGAACACAAGGAGACGCATACAAACACATATGGTATTTGAGTATATTATAATCATGGTGGATATGTAAACTATAACGCAGACGTAATAGTAGTATATCCGGTATGATAATAAAATACTCTAAGATGATAAACTTTATTCAGAACAACGTATTGGTGTGACTGAGATGATATATCATATTATAGAAATCATCCCTCGATATCTCGCCTAGCTCGGGATATTCCTTGCTAATAACCGCGACGATCGTTTCATAGACTGATCCGTTCATGATTCTATACGGGTTTGAGATGCCGCGAATACCCGAACGAGCGCGACATATATTTTACTGTAAATGATGTAACAGACCCGTCACGTTATAATAAATTAGACGTACAAAAACCTCCAGTCGTAGATATCCCCCCCCCCCCCTTATCGCTCATCATGGAAGACGAATTTCTCAATAATCATATACTACTGTTTAACCACCTGGCCGGTTATAGGTTGGAGGATGATAATATCTACAGAGACGTAGGAACTGCGTTTATAGTCTTAGCTCATAATATTAAGAACGCGGTCGGAGCGATATCGCAATACCTCGTCGAGCATAGAGTTCTATCAGAAATTATGATGGAAGAACTAATGTCCGGCGAGATGACGTCCGTACAACGATCGTGTAAATTATTGGATATGTTAATCTTTATTGGACCGAGGTCGCACAGAACGTTTTATCACGCGTGCCTCGAAACGAGATGTATGAGAGCGGTCGATATGCTTCGTATTACCGACGAGTAATAATCTCTCCCGTTTTTTTTAAAAGTCGTCTGAAACATAATCTTAGTTTACGGAAATATTATGATATTAGTAGGATGATTATAGATATATATACGTAGTAAAACTCACAGTCGCGCATCACACTAGCTACCGCTAACATCATGTGCATCCTCTCGAAACACGGAATAGACACCAACACGGTGATCGTCCTCACGAAGACCGGAATGCTGTACGTCAACAAGCTAGAAGAATGGGAAGGAACGAAATGCACGAAAAAAGCCCCGACGATGCTGTTCTCTCTCAACGTACCGCCAGAAGCGGACTATATCTGCGCGAGCGTAAAGAAGAAGGAGTCTCTAACGAACCTCGTACAGATGCACGAGGAGACTGCCGTCGCCGACAGGCTACAAAACGACGGATGCTGCTCCGACGTTCGTATCACTTGGTCCGAAGGCTATGAGATAATGGTAGGAGAGAGACGGAAGATATATCAACACGCGACGAAAGGCGCGAGCGAAACCGAGATCTCGTGTCTCTCCGCGTTGATGGACGACACGATCAATCACGGAACGCACGCCGTGTATGCCAAACCAATCAGCGCGAACAACGATTGGACGGGTATCTTCGTCCAGTTTTACGTCGGGAAAAATCTCTGTTCTATCGACGCGGACAACATCATTATTCCGACGTGTCATGAAAAAATGAACGAACCGGACCAAGAATATTTGTACAATCAACTGATCGTCTTCGATCGAGATCTACACCAATATAGACCATTTCAAACATCGATTCCTCTCGTCGATCAAAAAATACCCCCGCATTTGCGCTTTTTTCGCATGAAAGTCGGGCGACCAGATATGATCATAGCAGACGCTCCAGAAGATGGTTACGCGGGCAAATGGGATACGATCACCATTGACAATATGACTTGTCGCGATCCCGTATTCGTGAAGCTGGGCACGTACAGCGAAAGAAACGTGAACGTCGAACTCTCTAGCGTATTCGCTTAGGAGAGATGAAAAAATTTTTTTTAAAACGTTAACGTCTCAAATTTTCAGATTACGGAATATAGCGGTATAGATTTTATATATATAATACAAGTGTTCGTCTCGCACACAACGCTATCCCCCTCTCTCTCTCACCACACACCACACGGCAAAAATGTCGTACAAAACATCCGCAGAAGCGATCAGAGCCAACTACGTTACCCTGAGCAAAAGCCTAAAAGATGCCGCGAAAGACATCGCGAAGATTCTGTATCAACGAAAAGTAATCTCAGAAGGAATGATGGAAGAGATATGCTATAGATCCACGGTACAGGCGGAACAGGCATACGCGTTGTTGGATATCATGTCTACCCGATGCGCCAACAGCTATTACGACGAACTATACCAAGCGTGTATAGACGCGCGATGTTATCGAGCGGCCACAATCATATTATCTAGCAAGAAATGAACGCGCACGCGTCCTCTGCGACTTTTTTTTAAAACGTCCTCGATTCGAGATTTGAGATTACGGAATATAATTACACGTCCTCCAAAAGCCAAGGACTCCGAGATCTCAAAAATTAATTCGAGGACGTTTTAAAAAAAAGGCCAACATTTCTCTAACGCCGCCGCTGTTAAATTTTCGTTTATCGTTTATTATCCATATAGGTTTAGTTTGCGTCGATCTCGTAGTCGTTTTCGGTTTACGAATCTGATCTTCTAACGAACGAATTTTATTCTTACATTCGTTTAACTCGCACACGTGTTGGTCTTCGCGTAATTTATAGGGATAGATCGCTTGATATAGTAATTGTTTAACTTTTGAGCTAGTATCATACATGTTAGGCGATAATAATATAGATATCGGTACTTTTGGTATAATTTTTCTATACGTACCAACAGCCGCCGATACTGCGACGGAGGATGTCATCGCGGTAGGCGACGACGAAGAAGAAGACATTACAGACAAAAGGACAAGAGATACGACTAAGCTATATCTAGTAAAACTTTATCATATTGTCGTGTCATATTCTTTATTCGTCTTTTTTCGGCGTGTCCATTTCGGATACGATTTGCGAAACCTTAATGGTAGACGCGCCTAACGCTATTATAGTATAAATAATCATAAGGATATCGATGGCTCGTCTTCTATTGTGATAATCCATGAGAATAGCGCATCCGAACGCGAACATTACGAGATACGGAGTATAAATCACCCGAGTATAAACGCGATTGAAATAAAAGAAATCCGCTAAGATCATCGCGCAGAGAATACTCATCAAGACGCAAGTGTAAGCCATCATCAAGTTATCGTTTAGCACGTCTTCGAATTGATATATGCTAATGGCTTTGATGATAAACGTTATACAAGCCAGAAACGCGTATACGAGACTACCCGACGTAAAATTAACTTTATAATATCCGTTGTATTTCACGTACGAGTGATTGTTGATGTGCGGTTGGTTGTCTTCGTCGTCGTCGTCTTCTTCTTCCTCGGTCGACATCATCTTATAAGAATCGGATTGTTCTCTGCTAATACGAGTAATCTTACCGCCGATATAAAATTCTCCTAGTTTAATCATGAATACGCATAGTAAACAGAAGATACCTTCTACGATGGCGAATATCGTCGTGGTCGTTATAGACCGAGAAGATTGATCTAAATTCGTTATCATGTCGTATAACGCGTCGAAGAATATGGGTAACAGGAACACCAGAGGCATGATCATATATTTTATATCTTTCGTAGACGCCAAACGACTCTGGATACGATATGTCATGGTATTGTATATCTCCGCTCTCAATTGTAATAGTAATAGTATAATACCTATGATTAACGACGGATACGACTTGTAGTAAAAATCCGTCGCCAGTTCGTGATCGGCGGACCTGGTTTTAAATTGTATCGTAGACAGAGATACGTTCGATATCATGTTTTTTATATCTTTAGATAATAGTGTAAATTAGCTCCCGAGATGCTGTCGGATTCTTTTAACAATTTATATTTATGTTGTTCGTTAGTGTCTAATTCGATGGATAAAGTTATATGGAATACGCGTTCGAATAAATCCTTAAACGGATGATTTCTATTATACCATATAATATATCTATTCTTCGCTTCGTAGACGTCCAAGTTAACGAGAGGTTTATATTCATTATTATCTACCACCAGTAAATATTTTTTACGCCTGTAATCGTCTAGCGTGCATTCGGCTTCCGTCTTTATGGTCGTGGAATAAGTTATATTATGATTGTAATGTTCGTGAATTTCTATGACTTGCGAAAAGTACGATTTCAAAATATCGATCAAATATTTTACTTCTTTACACTGTTGTAATATCATGAACACGACTTGCATACGATTATTATTCATCTTACGAAATTTAATTTCATTTGTTTCAGCGGAGGAGACTCTCCCGACGAAGACGACGACGACGTAGACCGTTTACCGCTGGACGAAGATAGGGTATCTTCGTATAACGATAGAATTCGCGTAATTTTAGTAGGATCTTTATGATACACCAGTTTAGGTTGATTCAATTTTATCGCGGGTAATACGGTAGGATTTTCGTACGCTTTACACAGCGTTAGCATGCTCTGCTGTTTAAAACACGGTTCGTCCTTCGATTTCTCTACGTCGCCGTCAAATATCTGATTAGGTAAATAATGACCTATGTACAATAGTTCGAACAAATGGCATACTGGAGGTTTTATAACGGGAACGATATAAGACATGAAACTAGACATGAGAATATACATAATCTTCGGAATATGTAGTTCGTATCCGTTTTTTTTCACTAATTCCGCCGGATATAAACTAAAATACGGCTCGTCATCGGGGTTTAGCGATTTGATATACACGCACATTTCTCGAATCGTACTGAACGGAAAAAGTCTTTTTTCATTCGTCATTAATCTATAGAACATCATGTCGAACTTCTTTTTCTTGTATTTCTCGGGATTCTTTAACAGAGCCTGTAGGTTGACTTTCGAATTGCTATGCCTCGTAGCTATTACGTGAGGATCTAACGTTCCGTCTTTGAGTTTAGTTATTATATTATTACCTATATAGTGATATACTACGTTCATGGTTTCTGTCAAGCAACACGTATCCAACAAACTAGTCACGAATAGCTTGTTCAAGCGTATTTTCAATTCGCTAGAATTTTTTTCGCTTATACCTGTCATGGTTAACGGTAGATTCTTTTCGTTCGCCTTGAAGCCGATGTACTTCTTGCGACAATTTTGTAGATACGGACAAAACGTCTTTTCGGTTTCGAAATTTAGGTACGTATAGTAATGAGATCGTTTGTTGAGCCATTCGGCGAAATATCGGTTGATAAAATTAAAAATCTCGTTAGAGAGGTAAATCACGATATGTCTATTCGTACCGTTCGTCAGTACGTGTTTGGCGGTAGTAAAGAACACGCCTTTGGCGTTCTGCAGGTCGTGTTTGTCGACTTTTAAGATGGTCGCGTCTCGTTCTTCGTCGTCTAGCGATAATATCTCTTTAGCCGTCTTCTTAAATTTAAAGAATACGGAATCCGTATCGCAGTATATAATAGATATCGTGTCGTCTCCGAAATGATCTCGAAGTCTATGGATACCGATGTGCAATAACATTCTACCCATGCCAGTCACGGATGGTTGCGATCTAGGCGGTAGCGTTCAGTACATACTGTTAATAGTAATCTTTAACGCGTTACTCATAGCCGTATTACCCCTACGTTTATAAGATACGCGAAGATCTATTAAGTCTTTATAATACTCGACCAAGATAGACGTACGTTTTTGCCAATAGAATACGTAATTCATTTGAATGTATTCGTGATTTCCTTCGTCGTAATGAGTTCTCCAACTATTAGGATAATCGTCGGATCTCGTAAAATGAGAAGCTATAAAATCTACGTCTTGTACCACTAAATTTTGATCTATCAACGGTTTTATAGTACTATATCTAACTCTAGATTCTAAGCCAAGATTGATCCATACTATGGCGAACGGATACAACGAAGTTACGTCCATGACGGTCACCGGATTCGATACGTTTAATTGAGGTATGGCGTCGTGTACGTACGCTCCGTAAAACGGAATTCGTTGGATTTTCATAGGGGGATTATACGTTACGAACGTCCGTTGTTGGTATCTATGAGGATTAACGTCGTCCACGTATTCAATTTCGCAACCCTGATCGTCTTCGAGAGTTACGTCGTCTCCTCCTTCTTCGTCTTCGTCGTCGGCTGCTTCTCCTTCTTCTTCTGCTTCGATCTGTTTTTTCGTCGACGTCGCCGTAGAATTTTGTACGTTTAGTATAGACTTGTTAATAACGTTATATATAGTTAATACGGGATCGTCTTCTTCGTGAATTTTACGAGACCACATTCTATAGTCGTGAGCGTTGTATTTCATGAATATATCGTAGTATTTACGTTTTAGAACGTATACGCCCGGAGTCTTCAGGGGTAAACTCGAATTGTAACCGTATTTACCGTAGTCTGTTTCGCACATGCGATTGAATACGAAATCTTTAACGTATATCGGTTGCCTCGTATTCATGGTCGAGAAAAATTTCGTGTAGAGTTCGTAACACACGGCCATGTTTTCTCGAACGGATAAATTGTTTCGTTTGACGTATACCATAAACTCTAAAAATTCGATCAACACCTTCGTCTGTCCGTATTTCGTTTTTTCTTTTTCGGTTTTACTCTTCGTCGGTCCGCCCCAATCGTAGGTCGTGTCGTTCGTAAATTCGTTTACGATTTCTGGTATCACGCCGCCCGATTTGACGAGTTCTCGGTCGTTTTGAACGTAAAACGTAGGCCTGTTTCTAGACGTAATAACTGATAATATACCTAATACGTCGGCCGTCGTTAACGTCTTCAAGCGTTTTTTGATCATGAAATCCTGCGTCAACTGCTCGATTTCGTGTACCGTGATAGATTTGTCGGTATACCGAGTCGCGACGTTAGGTAATATATCTTTTAGATACTTTCTATACGTAAAGTTACCGTTGTAGTAATCGCTCACCATTTGTACGAACGTATCATCCGTCAGATACCCTTCTAACGTATGAACGGCGTCGGGATACAATTCTCTGTGATAAAAATGTCCGCATAATAGTTTACAGATAATTTCCGCGTGTTTGGTTTTAGGTTTGATCACGCCGGAGGTAACGAAATTTTCGTTGGTATATTTCGCGTAATTGGACGCTCTGTCGATGTACGTTTTTTTATTCTGTATTATACTATCCCAATTTTGACACACCAGAGCCTCGATCAGATAACACGAAACTAAATTTATCTCTCGGACCACTTTATTGTTGATCAAATCGCCGCACAACGCCGTATCTACTATACAATATACTATCAGATTGGGATCTTGTGCGAAGTAACTAACGGGAATCTGTTCGTGAGGCATTTCTACTTTGGTATACGGTAATTTTAGCATATTCGTACTATACGCTTTCAGACTCAATAAACCGCTATTAAGAGATAAATCTATAGAGACGGAGTTTGGGAGAGATTCGTGAGTGAGGTTTAAATCTCGAATGAACTGTCCGGCTTTGTATCTACTGAGTCTGTCTTTATTTTGTTGAACGTTCTGTATATCGGGGGTAGAAACGTATTTAGAATTCGCGTGTAATAACATACCTTGAAAATCTATATCGTATCTGTGAGCTATAGTGAACAGATTCGGAAAATTGAATTCGTTGCCGTTGTAAGTTACGACTCCGTCGTACAAACGTTTCACGATCATTTCTTTAATGGTATTCATTATTAGTTCTTTTTCGTTTTTACAACGTATGAATCTACATTTCATAGGTTCTCGATTATATTCTTTGGGAAAATGTACGAGGTGATGATTTTTATCGACTTGCGTGAACTGATCGGGATGTTTATCCAAATCCGGTAAATTCGTGCCTATATAAGATGAATCTAGTATATTACCTTTACCATCGTACCAGATCAGAGATATCGCTATCAATTGAGTTTTAGCCAAAGGTTTATAATTTTGATCGACTGTAATGATCTCGATATCGAGCGCTAGCGTGGGTATATGATCTAAAAAGTTAATAGGATATTCGTATTCGTGGACTAAGGGTAAAGGATTTTTGCCGAACACTACGTACTCGTTACCGATTTTATGTAGTTTACGTTCTTGGTCAGACCTGGACCACGGCAAGTCGGTTATGGGAGTCATGCGATCTAAATCTAAAATTTTACAGATAGGAAGACATTTAGAGAATTTACAAGGGGTGTCGTTATGCGCTTCGGGACTACAACAGTGTTTTTGAGAGATCGTACAAATTTTCGTGACCGGTATACGGCATTTCGGACAATCGTATTGAGTCATTCTGTATAAAAATTCGTCTTGCGCTATATGAGTATTATTGTAGTATTCTTCGGGAGATAGCGCCACCGTTTTATGCGCGTCGTTTTCGTAAACGTATTCCATGGGTTCTACGATTATGGATTTATAAGAATCAGAGTCGAAATCGTAACTATCCGTCGCGGCCACGTATTTTTGCGTACTACCGTTCTCGCATTCTCGGTAAATCGTATAAACCGGTGCGATAACGTATACGACGTGTCTCGTGGATAAATCTAAATCTCGAGTCGTGGGGCTTATCCCATAAATATACATCATAAACATAGGAATTGTACGTCTATTTCCCGGATTGTGAATAACGTTTCGAAGTTCGAGGGATAGATACGGTTGTATGGAAGGACGTTCGCAGATATACTGTTTCAGAATTTTGAGGTCTAGCGTACATTTGATACACGATCGAGCGATGTACCCTAGATTAGACATCGTGATTGCTGAAGATTCCCTCTCTCTATTAT
>JAOYNN010066102.1:0-12158 GCA_025770095.1 Goniobranchus kuniei | reverse complement strand
AGAGAGAGAGAGAGAGAGAGAGAGAGACAGACAGACAGACAGACAGACAGACAGACAGACAGACAGACAGAGGGACAGAGACAGACCGACAGGCAAACAATTGTCAACACGTTGTTATGTTTTAACTATTACATACATATCTTTCGCCGCCTCGGGGGTCAGGCCGTTCGGCCAATGAAGGGCAGAACAGAAAAGATCAAGAGAATGCACAAAAAGTGGACATGTCTCCAAAGCGGAAAAAAAAGGGAAGGTGGAACAGTCAATTGTCTGAAATAACGGAGAGTGGAGAATAAAACCCAAAAGACGTGCGTGGGAAAACACGGGAGAAATGGAAGGGACGAAAGAAACAGGGTGAAGGAAAATAAAAAAAAGGGGGCGGGGCGGAAGGCTGAGTGCTCGATTCAGGTAGCCGACAGAAGAATACGCGCAGGTGCAACAAGCCATTCAGACAGTACGCGTGTGTGAGTGTGTGTGTGTGTGTGTGTGTGTATGGGCGTGCGTGTGCTTGTTTGGAAGTAGGAGTGGGACGCCGAGATATTATTGACAAGGTCCAGCTAAAAAGATCTCAGAGATTTGTCTGCCAAAGGCACGGCCTTCGATCCAGCATTGACTTAATTTGGTTACCTTTGACGCCAGGTGTAACTCGGGGAAGACCGATTTTTAATTTTTTATTTTTTTTGGGGGGGGGAGAAGAAGAGACGCGTAGCTGCCGTACGTGACTTTTTAAACCCCTTAGTCATTATAATTTATTGTTACTAAATGTAAACCAACTTCCTTGAAACCCAAATTCAAATACATCGTGTTTCGTAGATCTGATTCAAAGCCTTTATTCTCTGCCCTCTGCTTTCATCACTCTCTTATGACTGTGATAATGTGATACAGTAATTGTTCTGAAAAGTGGTCATCACATGATTGTTGTGAAAGTCTTCTGCTTATTTCATCGTCATCATGTAAGCCCTCATGCATGATTGTTTTGAAAGATTTATCATATACATGTTATGAAACCATAGGCACCTAAGCATGGCAAAGAGGAAAAATCAAAAGTCTCTGTGTGTCCCTTTAATCCTGTAATTTGAATTTTCAGTAGAGGATAATCAAAGAGAATAATTAAATTTTTGCAACTTGAAAATTATTTTTTCTTTGAATATTTAATTTCGAGTTGAGAACAATAAAGAAAACATGTTCAATATGAAAACTATTACTCTGTTTTGTTTTGTTTTTCAATGGGCAGAGGTATAAGTATCAAGTTCACTTCAGGCTGTGTGAAAATTTTGGACAGACATACATACAGACAGACGGACAAAGTGAATCCAGTACACCCCCCTCCAACATTTCACAGGTGAGCAGTAGTATAGCTTCAGAACAATAATGCAAAGTATTAATTAGTCTTTCAATGCAATCATGCGTGAGGGCCTACATGATTACGATGAAATAAATAGTAGACTTTCAGAACAATCATTTAATGGTACCTTTTCAGAACAATCATGTGTAACATACGACATCCCATCAACCTAGCATTTTCTTCACCTGAACAAACCATCTGAAAGCTACGGCCTTTTAGTAAAATAGTTTTCTGGAGAGTGAGCTCTTTGTCCCTGTTATTTCATTATTATTGTTTTTAACTTAATACACCTCTACAAGTCTCCACTGAAATCCACAGTACTCTATTACTGCAGCGCATGGGCACTTACTCGAACCGATGAAGAGAAACTCAATGCTTTTCATCTCTTTTAACATTAACACAATCTATGATAGGATCGCTTGGGCACAACAAGAGACTCAAGACAAAGTCTCAGAGATCTCATCTCTTTTCTCAAGGCAATCAAACAAGACCTGGCGCCGTTTTTGTTTGTGTGTGTGTGTGTGTGTGTGTGAGTGTTTTGTGACTCAAGTTTCCTCTTGATAACTGGTTCCTTTTCTTCAAATTATAATTCTCTGTATTTTCTCATAAATTCTCTCAAAATCCTGACCTTCTTTGAACACGACCCAAAAGAAAAAGAAATAGAAAGAAAATGGCGCCCACATTAAAAGATTGCCCATTGTATGGATCTTGGAGACCAATCCCATAATACATACCTATTATTTGAAAACATATTAAATCATTACATCGGTGACGCGGTGAAATTATGTTTCTTTGTAGTTTTTTTGGTTGCTTTTTTTTTTTTTAATTATGTGATAGAATCTTTATATTCCACCTGATTTCGTGATGAAGCTCTCTTTTTCAAGCATATAAATCTTAAGATCTGCGCCATGAAGGTTAAAGCCGAGATTGTCTCCGATTACCAGAGTATGGCTGGCGTAAAGTTCGCACCCTTTTTTTTACGTCTTTTTAAATGTAATTTTTCTACTTCTTTTTATCATCTGCTCTAACCTTAGTCCATCAATGCATCCTTGACCTGTCTGATAACTAACATTTCATTCCTTTCTCTTTTTTTTCCCCCCCCCTGTGACTGACTGATTGATTGATTTTTCTTCATCAGATTAATGTCCCATTCGAATATATAGCACACTGTCATGTAAAATAAAAGTTTAGATGAGCCATTTAAGTTTAAGAAAGGGTTGTTCTCTTTACAAAGTACCTCAAAGAAAAATAGAAAAAGAATAGGAATATTCTTATGAATGCAGACACCTTTTGTATTTGGCAAGTCATATTTATCACATCTAATTATTTATTCTCATTTTATGTTGTCATGAAATAGGGCCTTGAGTTTTTTGACCTTTTATGATTTCAATTTTATTTTGTAATTTTTTACATTTAAGTCTGTATTTTAAAAAATATCTTTTCTCTCTTTCATATATTTTAATGGTGGGGTTGAGGAAGATCAGGAATGTGTGACACATTTTTTTCTTTCTGTAAAGATGGGGTTGATGAAAATCAGGAATATGTGACACATATTTTTCTCTCCTTAAAGATGGTGTTGATGAAAATCAGGAATATGTTACACACATCTTTCTCTCTTTAAAGATGGGGTTGATGAAAATCAGGAATATGTGACACATTTTTTCCCCTTTACAGATGGGGTTGATGAAAATCAAGAATATGTGACACCTGTTTTCTCTCTTATTTTGAAAAGATTTTTTGTCTCTTTATGTGTTGAGGAAGATCATGAATATGTGACACATTTTCTCTCTTTAAAGATGGGATTGGTGAAGATAAAGAATATTTGACACATTTTGTTTCTCTCTTTAAAGATGGACTTGAGGAAGCTCTGGAATATGTGACACATTTCATTTCTCTCTTTAAAGGAGAGTTTGAGGAAGATCAGGAATATGTGACACATTTTCTCTCTGTAAAGATGTGATTGGTGAAGATCAGGAATATGTGACACATTTTCTCTCTGTAAAGATGTGATTGGTGAAGATCAGGAATATGTGGCACATTTTTTTTTCTCTTTAAAGATGAGGTTGAAGTTGATTAGGAATACGTGACACAATTTTCTCTCTTTAAAGGAGGGGTTGTGGAAGATCAGGAATATGTGACACATTTTCTCTCTTTAAAGATGTGATTGGTGAAGATCAGGAATATGTGACACAATTTTCTCTCTTTAAAGGTGGGGTTGAGGAAGATCAGGAATATGTGACACATTTATTTCTCTCTTTAAAGATGGTGTGGGAGATGATTAGAAATATGCAACACATTTTATTTCTCTCTTTAAAGATGGGGTTGAGGATGATTAGGAATATGTGACACATTTTATCTCTCTCTAAAAAAATGCGGTTGATGAAGATCAGGAATAAGTGACACATTTTTTTCTCTTTAAAGAGGGGGGTTGAGGAAGATCAGGATTATGTGACACACTTTTCTCTCTTTAAAGAGGGGGTTGAGGAAGATCAGGAATATGTGACAGATTTGTCTGTCTTTAAAGAGGGGGTTGATGAAGATCAGGAATATGTGACGTATTGTTTTCTCTCTTTAAATGTGGGGTTGATAAAGTTTAGGAATATGTGACACATTCTTTTCTCTGTAATTGTGGGTTGATGAAGTTCTGGAATATGTGACACATTTTTTCTCTCTCTTTAAATGTGGGATTGATGACGCTTAGGAATATGTGACATTTTTTCCTCTTTAGATGTGGGTTGATAAAGCTCAGAAATATATGGCATTTTCTTCGCTCTTTAAAGGTGGGATTGATGTAGTCAGGAGTATGTGCACATATTTTTTGTTTCAAAATAGAGTTGATGAAGCTCAGGATTAAATGACGCATTTTTTTCTCTTTCAAACCTGTTGGATATTTGGGATTGATACATTGAAACAGTCGAAAGCAAGTGGTTTGAGAAAGAATGGCAAATTTCTTAGTTTTATGGTTTAATATGTAATTTAAGTCTGTTCATGTCTATGAATTTGAGCATATTTAGAGAGAGAAAGAAAGGGTTCTTATTTTTAAGTTTTACACTCTTTTCCTTCATTTCAGCTGCTTCCTGTCTCTACTTTTGATAGCAGCAGCATTGTGGAAAATAAAACACAAATACGACAGTTACAGGAGGCGGCAGGTATTGCTAGATATGTTTAAAAAAAATTTTTCTTTTATGAACAGTCTCAGTTTCATATCCTTTGCCAAATGTAATGATTTATTTGGTGTCTGTCTGAAGTCTTGGCCTGCAACTTTTACCAAAAATCCAAAACTTGCATCTGGCACTTGCCTCATGTGATGTATCATGTGAAACAGTGTTGCATTGATGGTTGAATGGTTAAGGCAATAGACTTTTGATCAAAGGATCTTTCATTTGAGTCCTAACATTTTGAAGCCTGATGTTGGGTCTTCTGGGGAGACTTTGATTATTGAAATAATTTCTTCACACTAGCATGGTGTATGAAGGTTAGTAAGCCTGTAACATACAGTAATGTTCAGTCTGCTGAGTCAGTCAGTATAAACAAGGAAGAAAGCGCATTACGATGAATGGGAGTAAATCCTGATAATTGTGGCCTTATTTTCATATTATAGATTAAGTGCGCTTTACAAATGCCTTATTATAATTTTTCTGCATTTAGTTTGTATGTTATCATATCTTTTTTGACTATAATTGTGTGTGACAAATGACAAATGTCACAACTTCTCGCAAGACTTAAAACTGCCCAGCCTTGAACATAGGAGTAAAAGAGGGAACTCTTCAAATATATCCAAGGCATATTTGTACATATGATAATCCACCAATCACATTGAGGCAAAACAAATCAATAGAGATCACTTTTTAAAATTGGAAAAATCTCACCACAGACTCTAAATTTGTGGAAATTTTCTTTCAGTCAGGTCTATAGATACATGAAACAGCCTGCCAGAGCAAGTTGTAACTACATCCCCTGTAAATGCCTTTAAAGTATGGCTATTTCTGGGAGGAAATGCCATTGATTTACAACCCTGGATGCTACAATTAATCCATTACGATGAATTGACGAGATTAAAAATCTTGTCTGAACCATCTGCATCATTCAAATCAGTTCAATTTAAATACATTCCTTGACAACATAAGGGTTAAAGGCCAATTGAACTAGATTTTGCAGTATGATGTGATTGGTTTTATGTTATTAATATCTAAATACTTTTGCCAAAAGTCTCCTTTTTTTCAAGAACTAAACACTTAGGCATTGTAAAAGGATGCTTCTGGTTTGAATTCCTTTCTTGTCCATTCTTCATGATATTGTATCCGTTGTTTTGTGTTACTTTTTTGCTCTGTAAAGAATTCCCCCCAGCAAATTTGTCCACCTCTTCACACGACATATTTTTCTCTGAGATGTCTGTATTCAAGCTCATTCCATAGAAACTAACAAAATTTGTTTCTATGCCAGTTTTAAGTTTCATATGTTTATTTCCACAGCAACACAACCTGGAAATGGAAGAAATGGCTAGCCGGCCATTCTCTAGCATCTCAGTGGATATAGAACGGAAATCTCAGCCCATTGTGTTAGACAAAAGGGATCACCTAGATTCTGTTCTCAGGAGGCGAAAAAGGGTGAGTGTATAATCAAGTACAATGCCATTACATATTGATCATATCAAATGGAGTGAATAAAGTATCACATCAGATAAAATGGGCAGCTCCTTGAATACTTAAGCCAGAAAAAAGATGACTGAAACCAAAACAAAGATGACTTAAGCCAGAACAAAGGTGACTAAAGCCAGAGCAAAGACGACTGAAGCCAGAACAAAGGTGACTGAAGCCAGAAGAAAGGTGACTGAAGCCAGAACAAAGATGACTGAAGCCAGAACAAAGGTGACTGAAGCCAGAATAAGGATGACTGAGCCAGAATGAGGATGACTGAAGCCAGAATAAAGATGACTGAAGCATACCTGCCTACTATTACGGATCATCTGTAATCATTACGGAAATTTGATGGGAAATTTGGACTTATGGAAATGGAAGAAATATTACGGATATTGACTTGACGGCAATTAAAAAAAAAAAAGTTATATCTGTAATCGCTCTCAGTTCGGCATATGATCGCCACTTGGCTCTGTTCGCCCACGATTGCTCAGTTGATTGACGTGAACTCATAATGGCGGCCGTCAACGCCTCTTCCTCTGAAGGACTCTTTTTGGTTGTGAAGTTAATTTATGTATGGAACTCTTCTTAAGCATATGCTAAGAGAAACACTAGGCCTAGTTGTCCTGTACTGCAGGGATCACAATGTGTCTCGGGTGTATTCATTACCACACCATATGCGAATTTGAAAGAGCGATTCGGCGTTTTTGATCATCATTTGGGACACTTGTTTTGATTTTAAGACATTCTTCAGGCGCTGGTTTACTCATTCATTTCCTCAAGTGATTGAAATTGTTTGTTTTTAGGTATTGTTCAGTGGAAAGCTCAATATTAGAAACATTTTTTGGAAGATCTACTGTTCAGTAGCAAGCTCACTATAGGCCTAACCGTCTAGGATCGAGATCTAGATCTAAATCTGTAGTCTAGATTTATCGTGGCATGGTCTTTCATAGCCTGGGTGCTTGCTCATATTCCAGCTCTAGATCTAGATGTTGGTGAAACATTAGTTTGAAATATAATATTCAATTTGGGTGCTCTAGCCTATGCATTAACCTTGATGTATGGGTGTGATACATGGAGAATAACAAAAACAAACATCCACAAACTACAAAGTTTTGTCAACCGTTGCCTGTGGAAAATATTGAAAATATATAGGCCACAAACTATTAGCAACAAAGAACTGCAAGGGAAATCAAAGCAGGAGCCAGTTGAAAACCAGATTAAGAAACGAAAATGGAACTGGATTAGACACACCGTACGAAAACCACCAGAAAATATCACCAGGAAAGCGAATTAAGATTAAGGGTGGAATGGTTTCCTTTGATGGCACGCTTTTAATGATAGGTCTAAAGTTTAAGTTTGATTTTGCATAGATCATTCTTATTGCATTGTTATTCTTTCTCCCAGACAAAGTTTAATTGGACATTTGCAAAATGACAGAGGCTGGTGATAAGAAGAAATAGACTGGTACTCAAACTTTCCGTACTCATTATAGTGAGAAGTGGCCTTGTTTAAAAAAGGTCAAAACTTGGACCTAACTATGCATTCTGTGCTATATGTGTGTCAGATCTCTCAATTGGACACTCTGGACTTTATAACTGTTGTGTGCACGTGAATGGCCCCAAGCACAAAATGTTGGCTGAAACTTCAAAGATGACCAGCATTACTAGTATGTTTAAGTCTCTGAGTTCTTTAAAGGAAAGTGTGCATACTGATAAGATGTTAAAAGCTGAGGTGAAAATGGCCATGTTTATTGCAAAACATAATTTGCCATTAGCTTATGAAAGGGATAGATCCTGAGTCCACTGTGATTAAAGACATTAAATGTGGGACATCAAAAAACAACTTCTCTCATTAAAGAAATTGGGATATTGCAAAAGAAACATTAGTTGATAGATTGAAATCAGGACCCTTCAGTACCAGCACAGATGGATCCAACGACATGGAAAAATTAAAACTTTTCCATTAGTGGTGCAGACGGCTAGTGAATCAGGTGTTCATTCTGAATTATTAAGTCTGGCTATTTGTGAAGGTGTATCCACAAGAAGAAAGATTTTTGATCTTGTTGACGAGGAATTTAAAAACAATAACATTCCATGGGAACATTGTTTAGCTCTTGGATGTGATAACGCTAGTGTTATGACAGGGAAAGACAATGGTGTAATTTCATTCTGCAAAGAAAAGCACTCTAGTATGATATTGTTAGGCTGCCTGGTCCACCTGGTTACATATTGGTGCTGAAAAAGGTGCTGCCACTCTTGCAGTCTGTTTTTCTGATCTTCTCATTGACATTTACCATTATTTGAAAAAGAGTTCTTTAAGATCTCACAAAAACTTAGTGTTTTTCAAGATTTTTGTAACAAGGAGCAACTAAAGGTTTTAAAATATGTACCAACAAGATGGCTGAGCATTTGTAAATGCTTGACAAGTGTCAGACACAACTGGGAACCTCTTAAGTGTTTTTTCAAAGAGGAGGTGAAAGAAACAAATCTAAGCCCTTATGCAAGAGAGAAATCAGAGAAGATCTTGGAACTGCTGAGATCTCGTTTGACATAATGGTATTTGTTATTTTTAGAATACACAGCAGATCTTTTCACAGCGTACCTGACAAGGAACCAGTCAGATGCACCTCTTGCTGCCAGCATTTCAAATTAATACGAAATCAATCATGCTAAAATTTGTGCATCGCTCAGCATTTGGAGGAGACAAACCTGCTACTGACATGATTACCATCTGCCTTACAATATAAAGAAAACAAGAATTTAGTGATAGGTGAGGATTGTAGGGATTTTATACAGAACAGAACAGGGAAAAAATAGATTGTCTCTGTCAAAAATTGAGGAATTCTTGTCAAATGTCAAAGGATATTTTAAAGTAGTGTGTGACTACCTTATCAAAAAATTACCAACCAATAAATGATCTGTGTCTGTCCAATTCGGCTTTTGTGGATCCATGAATGCTCAAGACAACTTCAGAGAGCAAAGTTAGATACTTTGCTAAGCTCTTTCCAGTTCTCATACCAGCTGGTTCCTCTGTGGACAATTTACTTGAGGAGTTTTTAGAACTCCAAGTGACTGACTTTGAATTTAAGGAAGGTGAGAGGATGGACATGTTTTATTTGAAAATGAAGAAGTTTCAGGATGGAACAGGAATGTAGCTGTTTTAGAACATTTCCGAGTTTATGTTGGGTCTGTTGACAATCCCTCAAAGCAGTGCCCATTGCGAGAGAATTTTTTCTTGTTTGAGAAAAATTAAAACTGAACAGAGATCATCCCTGAAAGAAGACACTCTTGATGCTTTACTTGTTATTAAAACAAAGAAAGACGGCATCGATTTAAATTAATCAAATTTGAACAGACTGAAGAGTGCTTACTCTAAAGCACTTTCATGATCTTAAAATGAGTGCTACTAGTGATTATCCTTTCTGTAAATCGTTTACATATTGTGGGAAGAACTGTAACATTGACATTAACTTATGTGTAGTATTTGAAGAAGTGATTGTTTTGTGTATTCTTCTGAGGATTTCATTCCTTTTTAATATCATTGATATTTTACATTATATGGACCTTACAAAGGGCTTGATCAGCAACTGTTTTATGGTAAGGGTGGTTAAGTATTACTGAAATTTTACCATTTATTACTGACAGATTTTGTGTTGGTTACTGATTTTGAAGTTTTCAAGTAGGAAGGTATGGTGAAGCCAGAATAATGATAACTGAAGCCAGAAAAATGATGACTGAAGCCAGAATAAGGATGACTGAAGCCAGAATAAGGATGACTGAAGCCAGAATAAGGATGACTGAAGCCAGGATAGGGATGACTGAAGCCAGAATAATGATGACTGAAGCCAGAATAATGATAACTGAAGCCAGAATAAGGATGACTGAAGCCAGAATAAGGATGACTGAAGCCAGAATAATGATGACTGAAGCCAGAATAAGGATGACTGAAGCCAGAATAAAGATGACTGAAGCCAGAACAGAAATGATTGAAGCTAGAAAGAAGATGACTGGAGCCAGAATAAGGATGACTGAAGCCAGAATAAAGATGACTGAAGACAGCATAAAATTGACTTAAGCCAGAATAAAGGTGATCGAAGCCAGAGTAAAGATGACTGAATCCAGATTAAGATGACTGAAGCCAGAATAAAGATGACTAAAGCTAGAATAAAGATACCTGAAGCCAGAGTAAAGATGACTGAAGCCAGAATAAAGATGACTGAAGCCAGAATAAAGATGACTTAAGCTAGAATAAAGATACCTGAAGCCAGAGTAAAGATGACTGAATCCAGAATAAAGATGACTGAAGCCAGAATAAAGATGACTAAAGCTAGAATAAAGATACCTGAAGCCAGAGCAGAGATGATTGAATCCAAACCTTACATCAGAGACTGTCATTCACCTTTTACTATCCAAGACACATTTCTTCTATTCGTTTCTTGGTGTAGCCTTGTTTTTGCCTCATCTGGTCCTGTAATTTTAAAATATTTTTGTTGTTGTCGTTGTTGTGAGTTTTGCTGGTGTTTCTGTTGTTTTTCTTATTGAGTTGGCTGATTGCCTAACTACTACTACTATTTCTGCTGCTGCTATACTTCTTCTTCATCTTCTCCTCCTCTTCCTCTTCCTCCTCATCCTCCCCTTCCTCCTCCTCCTCCACCTTCGTCTGAATTATAAATGTATGCATATTTTTTTGTTGTTGATTTAAAAATGTTAAAATTGTCTCAAATTAATTTATTGTGTTTTTTTCAGGTGGCTAATAAACCGTCTGCTGTTGCCATAGAACCTCTGGTAGACAACAAGGCTGCCATTCTCACTCTGATCATCCAACTGCCCACTGGAAATGGGGATTATGCCCCTAGTGGTCAGTCTGGCCTGGCCATGGGCAGTGCCTTAGTGTCCATTGGTAAGTGCTATAGGGAACACATTGCACCCCTGAATACCATGCTCTTTGCAATATCTTAAAGATACAGGGTGATCCAGGAAAAAATGCAACCTATGGGGCCTCAGTAGCCCATTCAATAGTCTTCAATGCACACCAAAATCTCATCATATTAGATTATTGCCTCATGTTTAAAGTCTGCATAGCATGCACTTCAAAATCTATAAGGATTTAAGGTAATGGATTTTCCTAATGTCCCATTGGTTACATGAGAAATGGATCATCCCGTATTTGATCCCAAAGATAAGTACAAGTTGTTTTGAAAACATTGAAAGGCTGAGTTTTCTTTGAAAAACATTGAAAGCTTGTGTTTCTTTTGTTACGTATATCAGCTTAAACTCCAGCAGGTTCCACCAGATTCTCGTGATAAACTTAGCGAAGGTTTAAAGACCTTCAATGGTTGCCAGTCAGGGAGAGATTTGATTTTAAAGTTTTATCAATGACTTACAAATGCCAACATGATTTAGCTCCACCCTGTCCTTAGGAACAGCTCATTCTTTATCCTAAACGTAGAGTTTGGAGATGGAATGATTCCAACTCTCTTTTTATACCCCGTCCTTTAACACATAACACATTTGGTGAAAGGGCGTTGCCGTTGCATGTACCATTTTGGAATGGCTTGAGTGAATGTTGTAGCAATTATCAGGGTTGCCACTTATCCGTGGATCCACTGAAAATCCGTGGAATTGATAATTTCCGTAGACTTGCCCTGTGGGTACCCATGAGGGATCTGTGGAGGCCGCTAGAGATCCACGGATGCGCACGAATTTGCGTTTTTTGGCTTGCACAGGTCCGTAAGCTCTTTTTAACTCCAGGCACGGAGTCACTTCACACTATGGAAGTGGTAATATGGGCGCCGCCATTTTGATTTTGATACTGATTTTGCCTAGCCAAGACCTTTGCCTATTTGTCTGTTCCCAAAGCTTCTGCAATCGACTGCATCGCGCAAAATTTCAATGTTTCCTAGCCCTCGTCACGCTTTCTTTGTTTCTCGGATCTAGGCCTATTCTACACTTGCACTGAATTGATCATTGAAAGCGAAAGACAGTGTTGAACAGAGTGATTGTGATTGTGACTTTAGAAGATGTAAGGCGCTTCTTCGTTTGTTACCCCAGACCCTATACTCCTAGCCTATAGGCCTAGGCCTTGTATCGCACAGTAGAGGGTATCGATTTATTATTTTTTGTTTGAATTGGTCTTTCATATATTTATGCATACATACTGCTAGATATATATTGTAT
>JAOYNN010065991.1:0-12159 GCA_025770095.1 Goniobranchus kuniei | reverse complement strand
GTTTTTGTAAAGCGCCTAGAGCCTGTACCTACGGGGTAGGGCGCTATAAAAGAATTATTTATTATTATTATTATTATTATGATTATTATTTTCTCTTGACCCCTTTCCAAAAGGGTAATGGAATCATTTTACAGCGCAACATCCTCTAAATCACCCTTTCTATGCTATGTCATATATCAAATTGTTCAAAAACAATGGGAGAATTTGAATTTGGACATTTAGATTTTTCGGTTATATACCATATTGAATTATTACAGAAACCATACGTCAAAAAAAAATTACGTATTAAGTTCAGGTTCAGATCTACATCAATTTTGCACCTCAGTAAGCTCTCCGAAGCATCAGAAACAACACAAAATAAGACAAACATCTCCTTGGCAAACATTTATACAGTACAATTTATGACTAATCTGAAATCTTTTTACTGTATTGTAAATGTGCACTGTATGCACTGGTTGTCTTTGTTTGTTTGCAATTGGCAGTGCGACAACAACAGAGATACATTCTTCTCAATGATAAAATCAACTTCATTCTGGCAATAGAATGCAAGAAGAGATAAATATCTTTATTCTCTCCTTCTGGGTAGTTAAAAAAGTGGAAAGATTATTTTAAAAATCAGACTTTTGTTTCCTATGTCACAGAGCCGCTAACAGCAGTCGATTGGATGGAACGGGAAAGCCTGGAGCTACTGTCAGCAGTGGAATGGACGGAGGAATCAGTTAAGGATATTTCTGCGGCATTTCATTTCCAACATGGAAAATGCTATTACAGTCATGCTCATCTGCAGCGACACCCGCTACAGTGAGACCATACCTACAGCGGCACCCGCTACAGTGAGACCATACCTACAGCAGCACCTGCTACAGTGAGAACATACCCACAGCGGCACCCGCTACAGTGAGACCATACCTACAGCGGCACCGCTGCATCGGGACCATACCTCCTGTGGCACCCGCTACAGTGAGACCATACCTACAGCGGCACCTGCTACAGTGGGACCATACCTACAGCAGCACCTGCTACAGTGAGACCATACCTACAGCGGCACCTGCTACAGTGGGACCATACCTACAGCAGCACCCACAACAGCAGGACCATACCCACAGAGCAGCACCCGCTACAGCAGGACCATACCTAAAGCAGGACCTTAATGCAATCCCATTTTTTTTTCCTCTATGAAAATTATATTACCTGTGCTTTAACTGGACAAGGAAAGGTCCGAATCTGGATACAGTAGGGAAGACTAATCGAGTTTTGAATTTTAAAAAAAATAGAATAGTTTCTCTTTCTTTCCTTCTTTTTTTCTTTTAGTAAGCCTCGGATACCAAAATTGTGCTCATCTAGCCTTTGTTGGCACTCACTGAGTGGGGTTGTTGGGAGTAAGGGTGGGGGGTACCCCCGATCTAGCCTTTGTTGGCACTCACTGAGTGGGGTTGTTGGGAGTAAGGGTGGGGGGTACCCCCGATCTAGCCTTCGTTGGCACTCACTGAGTAAGGGTGGGGGGTGACTGAAAGCCTCTTCAAACTGGCTGTGATTGGCTAGCTAGACTAAGTAACGGGTGAGAGGCACTTAAATCTCTTCATCCTCTCTCTTTTCAAAGAATGGAGATTCTATCAGGGTTAGAAATGCTTTACAATGATAAACATCTACGTTTTTCAAGGTCCAAAAATGTTTTTTCAAGGTTCCAAATGAAATTACAATATCATGTGTCCATATTCAAGCAAGCTTACTAGACTGAAGGCTAAAAAATCTGGTGATAATGGTGGCCATTCGTAAAATTTCCCAAATCTTTGTTTGCGCACGTAATCGTTCAAAAATGTATGTAATCTTTTGCAGATTGGTTGATTCAGATTTCCAAGTCATTGTCATTTTCAAGGTTTTTGAAGGTTTCCTGGTAAAATTCAAAACTTTTCTAGATTTTATAAGGTCTCAATTTTTTTCAAGGTTTTTCAAGGTTTCTCAAGTTTACTTCTCACCCTGCAAGCTAGTAACACAATAAGATTTGAACTACTCAACTACAAAGACAAGACAGGAGACATTCGGATAGCATAGTCTTTTGGTAACATCTATGTGAATGAAATAAAAGTTAAAAGGAGACTTACGTTATACGACACTTTGCCAAGCATAGCCTGTCTGTCATTGATCAACGATAACTGTTTATGGTACCAGTCTCTGGCTGTGTCCACCATGGCTAAACCAGATTGAAGAATGGCCCGCTCTTCCTCTAGTTGCTTCATTCTTTTCAACTGTATAAAAAAGAAAAAAAAAAGGTAATGGTTGCATTCTACTAGTTAGGGACAAATATCGATTCAAAGTTTTCAACGGTGTGACAGTTGGTATGCGCTCTTTATCTCTTTCACCTACTATCTCTTCTGCTTCTTGGTCTCTCCCTCAATCTCACTGTGTCCATTTGCGTCTTTTCTCACTGTGTCCATTTACATCTTTTCTCACAGTGTCCATTTACACCTTTTCTCACTGTGTCCATTTACATCTTTTCTCACAGTGTCCATTTACACCTTTTCTCACTGTGTCCATTCACATCTTTTCCCATTGTGTCCATTTACATCCTTTCTCACAGCAGCTGAACATTGTAAAAATGTATGTGTACCTCCGCTAGCAAACTGCACAAAATTTAAGTATTTTACAATGTTTTTATGTAAAGTTTCATCATATAGCCAATTAAAGGATAACATCAAATGATAATTACATGTAGTTAGGAGAAACTAGATCTACCAATGAAATCTAAATCATTACTTTAAAAAAGCAATCATGTAAAATTGAAAAAAAAAATTGTTTTATTTTAAATACGGGGTTGGAGCAAATTTCAGACCTTCCTGCAACTACTGTATAATCCACATTTTCACATTTAATAATAATAATAATAATAATAATAATAATAATAATAATAATAATAATAATAATAATAATAAATAGCATTTATGTAACACAATTCCACGACAAATTAATGCTCAAAGCACTTTACAAAGAATAAGACATGTAAGAATGTAATTACATTAACACAAATTAATACACAAAACATACACATAGCATAAATACACTCATAATAAATTGGTAAGGAATAATGCATAGCAACTGGGGGGAAAAGGGGCATAATGGTAACACAGAAGCTACAAGTTATAATTCAATAAGATTCACTGAATAGATGGTGTTTCAGCATCTGTTTAAAGCTTGTGATGGTCTGTGCTTCTCTGATACCTTGGCAAAGTGTTCCACATTTTTGGACCAAGACGAAAAAACGAGCGTTGGTCTGATTTTGTAAAATTTCTTTGACGTACAACAAGGATAGTGTGGTCGTCTGATGTATTACGTTTTCCAATTAAGAAATTTTTGCAGCCAAATCGTTACTTAACAATTTCTCTTATACTGACTGTTTTCGGTCTATTCCACTTTATGGACATCCTTCCGATTTTGTACCTATGAACATAAATGAAAAAAAAATGGTTAACTTTTCAACGCTGACATAAAACCAACTCTACTAGTCTGCATAAGGCCAAGTTCAGTAAATTCTCGATCTACACATTAGACCTTTGTACAGTACAGTGCCTCCTGCACGTGTTCTTGTGGCATCGACAACATCTCCCCATCTCCCTATCTATCTCTACTCCCTTGCTAGTATACGATGGCTCATTGAGGTGAAGAAACAAAATTGGTGCTTTCTTTACCTTTGACCTCCCATTTTTATTCATTGACAACATAGGGCAATATAAACAGTGGATTGTACAAGAGTATGATTTCCCCATTTGAACATAGCATCCCCATTTACCTGCCCTTAGCCAGCACTGGCGTAAACACAAGAGTTAAACTGCTCTTTTTCTTGTCTTTGATTACACTACACTTGATAATTTACAATGTTGATATCAAAGTCGTTTATAACACCAATGGGACGATCATAAAATGTGCCTGATAATTTGTTTAGACTATGTTTTACGGCTCTTTTCGACAACAAAGGTCATCTCAGCGCCCATGGAAAAATAAAGTTGAAAGGCTAGTTCAAAGCGAGAGAACAGAAGTAGTGGAAAAGATTTTCCATGAGGAAAGGAAGTTTCCAAAAAAGGAAACCGGTATTCAAAATAATAAGCAGAAAATCATAGCAATACAGTACAGTCCTCCACGCATTCCTCGTCCTCACGGATCGCTCGTCCCAAACCCAATGTCCCAACTTGATTCTTCTATTACCTTAGTACATATTTCAGGTATTCTTCATCCATCTTCACGTTTTCCTCATTCTCTTTGCAAGATTTTGTCGTCATTTCTTCAACAAACATCTTTCCTTGACAAACCATGAAACTGTCAACACAACTCCCTTTCCCCCAAACACGCAAAGCCTAATGGTTGAACATGTCAATCTAAATGTACACAGCTTTCTCAATGGCGTCATTAGGTGGGAGAAGGATGAAAGTCGGGCTAGAGATAGAACATCACATTGCTACTAGTGCTGAGTGGGAAGCCAGTTTCAGATTTGGATAACCAGTTATATTTTCTGACTTGGATATGCAGTGTATAGGCCAATCCCGTTTCGGCCCAGATTTCCACTTGGATTTTGACTTGCTTATGCTATCTAGATCAACAGGTGAAATCCAAATCTTAGTAAAAGCAAGCCGGGCTCTCCCCCTCTTCTCCTTTTTCTACCTCTCTTCGTGTGTGTTGTGTTTGTGGCAACGAGCAGACCCATAGGTATAACTAGGCCCTATAGCATAGGCCTATATTGAGCACTCTGGGACAAAGCTCTCACTCTCCAGCATTAACATTCCCAATAGTGGAACCAAATCAGTGAGTTGGTGTCAGATTTGGATTGTGTTGGTGTCATACCACAACCTAAAATCTGGGTCAAAATCCAGTTATCCAGTTATTCAAATCTGTTTAACCAGGATAACCAGTTCTTTGGAAACCAAGTCTCTGCCCAGCACGAACTGCTGTCCCTCCCTCACTGTGTGTGTGTGTGTGTGTGTGTGTGTGTGTTCAAATGGCTCGCCCACCTTGGATTTGGTTTGAGATGGAACGCCAACCTTGCCCCTCCCTCCATCATTGTGTGTGTCCAAAAACAATAGTAAAGCCATTATCAGTTGCTTTGACTTTGTGTTGTCTTTCCTAGTTTCAGGCAAACCTTGTTTCTCTGATTCTAATCCAAATCCCTTAGTCCCAGCAGGGACGTGGAATATGTGCAGAACTGTATAATGAATAATGTAAGTAAAAGACAATATGGAGGGATGACAACATTTACAAACCAAACAAAAATGATACCATCACTCTAAAAACCATAACTTGTATTATGGCCCTGAAGCCCCAAACAGTGCATGTAATGACCACCCAAGATTTTCTACCACCCCTTGTGTACAAAAATACTCAGTCCATCTTGATTGTAAGTGACCCTGATAATATCTTTAAGTCATGCTATGCCAGCAAAACTCTCCCCTCTGAGGACACAAAAGAGAACCTGACAGAAGAAGATAGGCAAGAGAAGAAGTTCTAACTCAAACCCTTAGCAGCCTCTGACCTGTAGTAGAAGTCCCCGGGACCCATACGGGAAATGCCTGATAATCTGATGTGTTCTTGGGGCACTGGTTCGTAAAATGTTTTTCTATCCTACTGCTGGCTTCCCTCCCCCAAAACAGATTACACCACTCACTTTGCCTCTATTATATCCCCAAAACTTTACGTCAATCAATTAATTAACCAATCAGTCAGCCATTTCTGCAAAATAAAACCAAATCTGTGCTAGAAATTATCTCAAAAGGTCAGAACTAAATCAAATAAATTTGACAAACATTTAAAACAATATCCATACCTCCTCCAGACACTAAAAGGTAAATATAAAAACACACTGATGCCCTCTTTTGATCTTTAGATAAAAAAAAAAAAAAAGGCCAATCATTCTAAGAAGAGCTTCTCTCCAAGTGTTTTCTTACTGATTCAATAATATGAATTACTTCAAAAACTTTGGTGGTAATAAATGAACATAATGTGCAGATATTTCTTTCCAATTTGTATTTAAATGATAAATTATGTTATGGTATTTTTTAGGTAAAAAATGAAAAGAACAATTGCAAATAGAACCTCATTTGAACATTCAATAGGGTAAAATGCACACCAGAGTCTCATCATATATTGACTCGAATCATACAAATCTATGTATATTGAAATCAGTAAAATCAGCAAAATTCGTCCTCTTCTTCCAAGAAAACCTGCTGAAATACTTGTTAATAAACTCGTTTTATCGAAATTAGACTATTGCAATTCCCTGCTTGCAAATATGTCTAAGCAAAACCTTAGATCTCTTCAATCTGTCCAATGCTGCTAGGTTGATTCTAAAGAAAAAGAAATTTGATTCAGCTTCTCCTCTACTTGAACAACTTCACTGGCTCCCTGTAGAGAAAAGAATAATCTACAAAATCTGGATGATTGTCTATAAGTCTCTGAACTCTGACGGACCCTAGTATCTAACAGACGTTCTAAAACAATACGTTCTCCCAAGAAACCTCAGATCAAGTAATGACAAAACAATTCTCGTAAAGCCCCAAATCCCTCGCAAAATTAGTGAGCAATCATTTCTGTTTTCGGCACCCCATTTCTGGAACTTATTATCTGGGGATATCAGAAATTCAGAGACAGTTAAAATTTTTTAATAAAAAGCTTAAAACTCATTTATGTTAATCACCATGTATGTGGCACTGCTCCTTTTATTGCATTTTGTTTTATTGTAATAATTACAATGCATACGATTTTATTTGTATGTCATATTTTTACATGATTAATTTATTTAATTCAAATGCCTTGTTTATTGATTGATACATATATTTTTAATGTGTAAAGTACTTGGAGCTCGTTTCATTATGGGAAAGAGCTCTTTAGAACTTGTATCTATTACTATTATACATGCTATCTACAATGCATTACCATATTCTGATCAATTCCACTAGAAAGAGTATGACGACGCCCTGATCCATGTCTTCTCACTGTTGCCTTCTGGGTCACTTGCTGCTTGGAAGGATCATCTGATTGCCTTTGAAATTGGTCGATGTTGGCTGAAAGGGACGGCATAAAAGTAATTTCTATTGTATTTTGTTTTGGATTAATAAACGCTAAACTTAATTCCTCACTGAAAAATGAGAAAACATATTATTGATATATATAATACATCAAACTACTCTTCAAAAGAAGAAGCAGGAGTAATTATGTAGCGTTAAGATACATATGGCCCAACGGCACAACTTACATCATCATCATCATAATAACAATAATAATAATAATAATAATAATAATAATAATAATAATAATGATGATCCTATAATATATAAACTACATGCACTAAAATTCCTAAAATTTAAGTCCATAGAATAGGCTATACTCGACAAGAAAAGAGAACAACCTTATTTTTATTATTTTCGATATTTTGTAGTTTCATAACCCACAAATCAAATCCCTCAGTATTCACCTCGGATCCAGGCCTGCCTACTCTATCGGGTAAGCCCAATGACGTGCTATTTATAGAATCTAGCTGCGATACCGCCGACTCCGAAGCCCGTGTTCTTGTAATAATAATAATAATAAGTTTACTTATAAAGCACTTTACTCCAAAGTCTCAAAGAACTGAGATGCAATAATGTATAATATAGTTGTTGACACATGTAATGTTCAAATCTCTGAACAATAAACCTAATGAGCTTCAGGCTGGTGAGGGATACAAGCATGAATATAGACAGTCTTCAGTAATCTGTAGGATCAGGGGGGAATGGTGGCTCAAAGAGTCAATGCCTGACAGCAGTTTGGAACTAGATACCTTCACCCTGATAAGAGGTGACCTTGACCTAGATAACATTCTTAAAACCTGTGAAGGAGGAGTGTACATAAAGGTTTGCCGTCACCTTACCAATGTCTGTGTTTTATAAGGAGTCAAGAACAGAGTTAACCTAACTTGGAAGTTCTGAGTTTTTCTCTGAGGCTTTATTACCATCTTCCTTGGGCATTCCCCATGAGATTTTCAAATTTCTCCAGCTATGATGGTTGAAGAAACAAGTAAAGGCATGGGTTTAATCATAACAATAAATTATACAATAAATTATACAAGAAACAGACATTTTTAGTGAAACCTCAGTTAGGACAGAGACAAGACAAATCAAAGGAAATAACATAAGAAAACATTCTTTATATCTATGGTCAACTGGTATTGCATTAGCTTTTCTTGGCAAGACGGAGGGTACCGATGCAAAGGTCCCATCTTTTGATTCCTACTAGTGCAGGAATTTTTCTTAGGTTCTTACTTTATGATGTCTGGTCTCTGTTCCAATTGGAGTTTCACTAAAAATCTCGGTTTGTTTCTACCTTTATTACAGCTTTGATAGTTGTCTTTTTTAGATGGCAAATATCTTCACATATAAAGGGTGTATTATGGTTTCCTCATGACATCCGGTTTGCCCAGACTCAGTTAAAGCCCAATGTCATCTCACTTGCTAACAATTTACTTTCGGGAAGCTTTTTGCTTGTCACTTAAAATGTAATAAAAGGTGTATAAAAGGTATTAAAATTTTAATGATATTATTGTTGTTATTAATATCATTAAAATTTATACTTGCAATGTAACATATCACATTGAAATATTTGGGGGCACAGATGCTCGATGGTTAAGGCGTCGGCTTGGCATTGGAGACTAAGCATGAAAGTTTACCTTAATAAAATTGCTTCACTCGACTCAGGTGTTAAATGAGTACCTAACAATTGGCATCTATTGTTGCGCAGAATTTGCTATACTTTACCATATATACTCCCCTAGAGGTATGCCTGCTAAAGGATTATAAAGCATTTTGAGACTTCGTAGGACGGTGGAAAACGCTATACAAATGCAATCTTTAATCTTCATCTTTATTATTTCCATTTCATTCCACTCTTCGTCTCACAAAATGTATAATTCTAGAAACAAGGAAAAGCAAGCAATAAAGAAAATGTTTGAGCTTCAAAATTTGTTCTTTTCTAACAAATATTATAGATGTGGAAAACTATCTCATTTTGTTTATTCCTAGTTTCATTGACATTCTATTTTTACATTCTATTTTCACATTCATATTTTCACTTTCCATTTTCACATTCTATTTTTACATTCTACTTTTACATTCTAATATTGTTATTTCTGGGGGAAATAAAGTCAAAATCAAAGGAGACCCACAAAACCGACTACTCATAAGACAAGTAAGCGGTTTTGCTCAGTGGGTTGTTACAGAAACAACATAATATTCAATGCTATGTTCACAAGATGAGTTTCTAAAAATAGCAGTTAGAGCAGAGTCAACATAAGGTGAATGGCCAACCCAGGATGATCAGCTGAGGACCTCATTTCTAGTAAAAAAAGAAAAAAAAAAGACAACAGTAAAATAAAAAAAAAACCCAATTATTAATATTTTCTTACATGATCAAACTATTACTATTCATTTAATGTCTCACCATATATTGCATTGTTGTTGTCATACTTTACAGATGGCACAAGTCTTTGACCATGCCCTTTTCTCCAGAACTCGGGGTCACTGACTACTTTCTGGTTGACTGTCCATTCTTTCTGCCAGTTCTTCAAATCCGCCAGAATGTGTGAAGGACGATTGCCACGAGGTGGAATTGCTGGAGGGGACTGTGACTGATGAAGTTCCGGACCAGAATGGGACTTCCTCATCTGATTAGGTACACTACCATTGTTACAGGCATTCATGGAAGTCTGACCAGTGTGTGCTCTTGGAGGTAGTGCAGGAGGATGTTCTGGTTGATGAATACCTCTTTGAAGTGCTCTGCCTCCAGAGAAATTTTCTGAAATTCCCCCTTGACTGGATGGGCTTTGGTGACTTCCCATGGCAGAGGGATAATTTCTGACATCCGGTTTAATTGCATAGGCACTAAAAGTAGTTTCACAATGTGCAGGTGATTCATCTCGTCGTGATCGATTGTATGCAGCAAGTACTGTGTTCCTGTTATTTTCAGATGGTCTCCCTCCGTATGACTGAGTATCGTTGGACAACCACTGTTCACTTTTCTTGCTATGTGATGAATTTGGAGGACAATTTTGGGCAATATCAAAATGGCTGCTTGAACCATGTCTAACAGCAGTGACATATCCCAAATGAGATTCACTTCCGTACTGATTAGGAACAGATTCCCGAGAGAAAATATCGCCCTGGTTTCTTTTAAAATCTTGATGAGGAGCTGTGTTTTCCTTTGATGTAAAAGGTTTCCTTGAATCAGTACCATTGTTTTGCCTCATATTCAAGACTAGTTTCAGGCCAGCAACAAATCTCTCGAAGCTGAGAAGCCCGTCATGTGGGGTCACCCTTCTCAGACCATCAACTACTCCTGCTGGGAGACCTCTAACTCCATCGTCACTCCATCTACTTTCAATATCTTTCAGGCGTACAAAACCTGTTCTGTTTTCGTCTAGAATATCAAAAAGAATTCTCAAGGATGACACAAACTGCTTCGGCAAACCTTCCATTGTACCTGAACCAACTTTGTTCTGGTAAATAACAGGACCTGACATTATTGATTTAGATCCAGATTAGACCTGGTGCCTGAGAAGGAAAAAGATTTTACAATCAGATTAAGATTCAAGTTCTCCATTTAGTCTTGTGAGTACTATAAATAACTACGCATGTTCACAGCACCCTAAATGTAATTAATTCGCAGGCTGCGTTCATGCTGCCCTAAATGTAATTTGCTGGCGCTACTGAGATCTTGATTTACTGTCCTTTAGCCACCCCCTTTCATCAAATGTCAATTGAGTGTTAACTGTGTTTGAAAGTTCAGTTGGTGCTTTATGAAATTCTTGATCTTCAACATTTTATCTTCTATAAAAGTTTTTCTCTCTTCAGCCTGAGAAGATTTTCTGGGTGTAGTCCTGACTAGTCCCAACTCATGACTGCAAAACACATACGCACATATTAGGCCTATGACAGCTAAGTTTGTTGGTGGCAAGTAAGCTCAAACACAATAGAAATAATTCTCCACCCCAACACCACTCTCTCTCTCTCTCTCTCTCTCTCTCTCTCTCTGTCTCTCTCTCTCTCTCCACAGACTCATTATCTCTGTGTCAAAGAGCGCCATTAATGTAGCCTGCAAACCACACTCAGGGTGCCTTTTTGTAAACTTCATGCAGTACCATAGGCTAGTCATGTCAGATGAATGGGATAAATTGGCGCGTTTCAAAGATTTTATGTCCTGAACCAGTATATATATTTCGAGATTTGTATCATAACATTTAAACAAAATATCTCATATCTCTCTCTACCTCTATTGAGAATAAAATAGAATAAACTTTATTCATCCTCAAAAGAAATGTTTTTGGTTTCAACAAATATACCACTGTCAACTTACACACTTAATAGACATACAAGGTAATTAGGTGCTAGCCGCACGAGGTCGAGTGGGTAGCGTTTTGCTAAACGGACAGATTCCATAGATTAGCCTGACACTACTGGCCTGTGGTGATTTCTGCATGTATCGTAGTGGTGGGCGCTAGTCAATATTAGCCACTATTGAATACTTTATCAACATGCAGCATGTAGTATAGCGATAGCAAGGGAAACGACAAGCAACTATGTGTCCACCAAAAATGTAATACCAAGAAAAAAAAGAGAGACAGACAGACAGACAGGCCGACCGACAGACAGACAAACAGGCTGAGGTAGATAGCTATAGATAAGTGAGAGAGACAGACAGACAGACAGAAGGGTGGACAGAAGAAAAAGAAGAAGAGAACAAGAACGAGAAAAAAAACAACAACAACCCAACAACAACAAGAACAAAACAGCAACAACAAAAAGGAAAACAAAAAAAACCCCACCACCAACAACAACAACACCAAAAGAAACCCACGAAACCCGGTAATGTTTTACTGTAGTAGGCCTAGATTTTGTTCTATTATATATTACGTACATGCTCCTCATGTGATAACTCCTCGAAGTTGAATAATATATTTTGCTTTATCATTGGTTTAGAGAGCACAGTCTATCGCCAATGTCAGCAGGAAGGCTTGTCCTATGTACTGGCAAGAGACATAATTTGTTTTATATTCAACTGACGAACATCGAAATAAAAGAGAAGAAGAAGAAGAAGAAGAAGAAGAAGAAGAAGAAGAAGAAGAAGAAGAAGAAGAAGAAGAAGAAGAAG
>JAOYNN010065880.1:606-12159 GCA_025770095.1 Goniobranchus kuniei | reverse complement strand
ATAGGGGAATTAGGGGTAGAGCCCTAATTATACTAGGCATACGGCATAATGTGGCAGTTTGCCATTGCTTTCCACGCTGACTTTACTTTTCGCCAAATATAGAAAGACCTAGCTACCCATTTATACTGCTGGGTGAACAGGGGGCCCAGAAAAGAATCCACTGCCCAACTGGGTTCGAACTCGATCCACCTCGCATGGCAGTCAGCCGCTCTACCAACTGAGCTACTGGGTCGCCTGCTCATAATATTATTTTAACATTTTATTGACTCACCTGTATTTGTCTATTTCTGTTTCTATACATTACTGATATCATGGTTAATCTCACCCTCCACAAACCCTCAGATAAGGCCATGTGGATAAGGATATCAAAGCACCATACAGATTATATCCTCCCTAACTCGTGCAAAAAATATACAAATGTAAAATTGTAAAAGTAAACCCAGTTAAATAGTTAATGGCAGCTAGTGTAACATCGAATCATGATATGAATAGGGTATAGGGTAATAAATATTGCACAAATCATGACAATATGTGTTGTTGTATACCTCAGATGAAGTCAGTGAGACCAGACCGTGGTCTCATAAAGCCCCCTTTTCGAAAAAATTGCGTCCCTCCAAAGATTAAAACAAAACTTATCAGACCAAACCATGATTCAATCAACTTTTTGCTTGGATGCAACATTGTGTTATTGACGCCTGGTATAGGCCTACTTAGACTGTCATTCAAAAGTGTGGGTTTGGTTGTCAAGATCAATTAAAAATGACTTTGTGAAGAAAAGAAAATTGAAATCTGAGCATTCACCTGGGTATGGATATCCTTGGTTGTACTTTCCCTAGGACTTGTCAAATTGGTGTGTATGCAGTTTTGGGCATCAGCATGACAACAAGACTTGGGCACAGAGAAGGGATGTTTCTTGTCATAGTTAGACTCATACCAATCTTTATATCCCTCAATACCACAGCAAACCAACTGTTAGAATAAACATTAGCACATATTGTCAGGCTTGAAATTAATTGATTGGAAACGAAACACTTTTCAAATGAAGTTTAAAATGAACAAAGATTAAATATTAAAGAGTAAACCAACATTTCAAACTCATAACCTTGAATTAAAAGGAAAAGAAAAAAGAAAGAGAGAATGCATTCGCATTACATTAAACAATAATCACTATTAAAATTGTTAAAACTATGATTTCTTGGAAATCCTGCTTTAATTCTAACTACACATCTAATTAGAAATATGCAAACTTTCCATCCTTGTCATTGATTGTAAGGGATTCAATTCTGTTTTCCTTCACCAGTAATGAATTATAATAAGGATGAGAAGGCCAAGAAATCAAGTTATTTCACATTTTTGAGTTAAATCTCTAAATATATGGCATCATAAAGTATAGCATGCCGCTGAGAGCGAGCGCAGGAATGAGATCAGACAAGGTTGTGAGTCTATAATATCTGAACATTCTTTAAGACAAACCATTTATCTTTAAGGTAGCTTCATTATTTACATGGTCAAAAATTTAGGATTAAATATGATTTCAGTCACATAATTATAATAAATAATCTCGGACCAATGTTATAAAACAAAAAAAGAAAAAAAACAAACAAACAAAGCTACCTTTTCTTGCAGCTCATCAACAGCCAGTGTAACTTCTCCTTCACCTTCCATGCCATACTGAGTCTCTACAGCAGATTCTAAACCTTCGTGGAAACCTTTCTCCAGCTGAAGAAAAAAGTTAACATTTTTTTTAAAAAGTCAAATTAGGCCTAAAATAAGAGAATTATACTTTTATTTACCATCAAAGACACCTTTTGACCTTGTCCCTCAATAAATGTTCTATCTTAAAGAATTTATTCAATAAAGACATTTTCAAAAACAGTAATTTTTTTTGTTTGTTTGCTATTTGTTGTTTTTTTTTTTGTGGGAGACGATTACCACTTGATGTCTTAATTTAATGCAGTAGGAGCAGTTCTATCTAAAAGCAAAGAATCTTTAAAAGTAGTCATTTTGAAAAACAACACAGTAAGGGAAAGATTTGTAAATGCTCACACTGAGAAGGCCAGCTATAAGTGGATAACAATGAATGTTGAAATCTAAACATTATTGGTCTAAAACTGCACGTATAGAAATACTGTTTGCATTGTAACTTGCCATTGCAGTACAGATAATTTGAATCTAGGCTGAAACAGTAATTTATCAAAATTAATTTATAAAAGCGAATAGCTTTTCACCTTTCCCCGGTATACAAGAAGAGCAATTCCGGCACTCAATTCAACGATGAAAATCAGAAAGAGGAAACCACAAAACTGTGGGAAGAGAATTATATAATGTTTTGCAAAAAAACTAGAAAAACCCTGTCAAAACGTCCCAAGTTATAATCATTGTCATTTATTATTCCTGTTGTAATTTTCTGATTATCGTTCAAATTCTAAGAATTTTTCCTTTTTAAATCTACTTGTTACATGTTTACACCTGCCAAATAAAAGATCTAGGAACTTCTCTTTTACAACTGAAAAAAACAAAGAGGAGAAAGGTGGGTAGTGAAGAAATTAAAAATTTTCAAATATTGTGAAAATTGCAAAGAATTCAGATTGTATGACAAAAAACATGATGAATATTGCCATAGATGCTTCTACATTTAGTTATGACCATTACAATTTTATCATGTTGTTAAAATGTACAAATTTTCATCCCCTGGTCCCCAGTTAAGCAACAGGTGAGCAATACTTCCAGTGCTGTCATCTAACATTATGCAAGTATGATTCTTCTACTACTTACGATTTTCTTTTGAGAAAACAACAAAGAAATTGAAGACACAGATTTCAATTTACATGTTACGGACAACCTTTTGGGGAAACTAAGAATTCATAATGGGAACAAACTAATCTTCTGTTGGTTTGTTTAGTTTTGTTTTTTCTGTAAAAGTTGGTACGGAAAATGTCAGTAAACAATGAGTTATTTCAAAGACAATAATAAGGGCTCTCTTTTCATTTCTGTCACAAGCTGATGACTTGACACATGATGAGTACAAAAATTAAAAAGCAAATCATCGAAAATAAGAATCATGAATAATTGAGAATTTTCACATGTTAAATAATTAGAAAAAAGATATCGAATACAGGTAAATATCTAATATACTGGGGTTTTTTTTTAATGAAAAAAGATGTGAAATGAAATTTGTTTCCACAACACTAGACAGAAATGATAAAAAAAAGAGAGGGAAAAAAAAAGAAAGAAAGAAAATCAACTCTATGCTATAAATAAAATATTGCAAAATACCAAACACAAGACAATTTCACTTACCATATAGAGCAAGAAGGCATGGCCTCTTATAGTACAACAGCAACCGAGGGAACCAACGAGGACAATAACTGCCCCCACACCAATTAAAACATAGGGAGCTTCAGGTTGGTAAATAGATGACAGCTGAAGGTATTTGTAGAGATCTACCTTCGTCCATATACCTATGGCAAGGATTACAATGCCAGTCACCTGCAGAGAATCAATTTAAATATGAATACAGAACTATATTGAGGGTTGTGCAATCAATCTTAAATGACATGGCAAAGGATAAGAGACAATTCAGACCTGGTACTTCACTCGTAAGAGTAAAAAAAAAGTAAGACATTACATGTAAGTGACAGAAAAAGAAAGATTTGGTTGGCTTATTCAATGTTAGAGAGGAAAATGGAAGAGATGGAGTAAAACATTAGCAATGGAAACTAACTAAGGAACTAAAAATAACTAAACTTAACAAGCCTACATTCAATAAAAATGAAATAAAAAAACAAACAAACTTTACTTATTTTCCAAACTGGATGCAGAAGCTTGTATGGTATTAAGACATGATCATTTAATTCACTCAGGGTGCAAAATTACACCTGTGTTTTTCCCTTTCTCCTTAGTTTAAAAATAACATGCACAGCAAGGTGGAAGATTTGAATCATGATGGTTTTCTAAATAGGCCAAAGTGACATTAATAAATAAGTAACTTAAAACCTAAAGGTCACAGTCAAGTGACATTAATAAGTGGGCTAAAGGTCAGAGTCAAGTGACATTAATAAGTATGCAGTGGCTACATTCACAGCGCCATGAATGTAATTAATTTTCAGACTATGTTCACAGCGCCCTAGATGTATTTTGCTGGCACGACTTGAGATCTTGATTTCCTGTTCTTCAGCTACCCCATCTATATATAAATGAGAGAACTTAATACATTTTGTGTCCGCGACAACGTAAAAAATACAGAACGGATTTTTGTGATCTTGGGCTCAAAAGAATGGAAAAATTCTGAAGTTGTGCATCGCTCCGAGAAAAGTTTGTAAGAGTTGCCAGTTTCCATGAAATTATTTTAAGAGTGTCGATTTCAAAATTGCATGCTCAATGTCAATTACTTCTCCCGGTGTATCCCTATCACATGACTTCTCCTACTTTCGCTTTTGCTCTCGACTAGCACTTCCCTTGTGTTTTCGGCGTTCCACTCCAGGCTTTTAGGCTACTCCAAGATCTTGATCTAGAGTTTTTGAAAGAAGAAGGGGAATAGAAAGAGACCACTTCTTCATCTCATGCAATCTTTGACACACCTATACTATAGCCTAGAAGGCATTTCGTTTTTAGCATGTGAATAAAAACTGCATGAGCGGGAGAGGCGGTCTCTTTCTATTTAATTTGCCTTTCTCTCCCATTCGAAGAATGGGCTTCAAACTAGTTATATCAAATGGGTCAGTGTTTCATAAACTCCTTGATTTTCTACATTTTGCCAATATGTTTTTCCTTTCAGCCTGAGAAGATTTTCTTAGTCTCAACACTGTGTAGTCCTGACTAGTCCCAACTTACGACTGCAAAAGACATAAGCAAATGTATTAGATTAGGCCTATGTCAGCTAGGTTCATTGGTAGCAAGTAAGCTCAAGCACAATACATAATTCTCCACTCCCAACACCTCTCTCTCTCTCTCTCTCTCTCTCTCTCTCTCTCTCCACACTCACTATCTATCTCTGAGTCACAGAGCACCGTGAATGTAGCCTGCACACTACGTTCAGGGCGCTATGAACATAGTCATTGCATAATAAGTAACAAGAAGGAGTAAGCTCTACCCAGAAAATGAAGTTGAAGACCATCATCAATGTCTTCATGCATGTCACAACAGGCGCCGTTGACAAAGCCGAATCCATCCTTGACTTTGTCATGTTGCAGGTCTTCTTGTTTGTACTTTTTGGCTGTGGAGACAAACGAAATATGGACTGTTAATAAATCTACATGTACATCTAGTTTCTGTTTATTGATTAGAGCAACGTGTCGCTATGCCATAAAGTTAGAGGCAAAGTACGAACAAAAATAGAGATACAGTAAAAGCATGAATTATTACCAACTTAAAAGCAATCCTCGTTTTATCAATGGATTTGAATAAGATTTCATGACCATTCAAACCAGACAATATTGCTTTTTCTTGACACATTTTCTGGCTACTCTAGTCACCCATGAATGTTAGGTCTAGAATCTAATCTAGCTCTAGGACTCTAGGACCTATGTCTATGGTCAATTGCAACGTTTTTCATTTTCAGTGCCAGATTCGTCATCACCAAAGCCCTAAAAAAATTGGGTGTAGCCTGGACAAAAGCCTTTTCAGAGACTGGAAGGAGTCTATACAATTTCTGAACTGCGATATTGACAACACACAAAATAACTTGAAATAGGCCTAGCCTAAGACTAAGAAGAGGCTACCACAAAAATAACAATAACAACCCCCCTCAAATTTATCTACGACTAGATCTAGATTCTAGGTATCTTGATCTTTCTATTATTAGTTTCTCTATGTTATTTGGAGATCTAGATCTACGTCTAGTTAATTAAGATCTACATCTAGAAGTTAATTTAGATATGTATCTAGTAGATCTAATATAATAGATCTAGATCTAGAAAAAATTCAGAATGAATGTGCGAATCCAGAAACCTGTAACTTTCGACAGAACAGATGGTGGTGCCAGACGTCGTTGTCTGCTGATTGATGCCAATCCAAGGTAGCCAGATTGATTTTGAACATCCTGCCAAATGTATTATCAAATCTGCCAAATGGCAAGAAAATCTGCCAAATCTAATAATCATTTAATGCCAATCAACTTAAAACTGAAATTTCTCTCTATACGATGGTAAAGTGCATACATATGATATACTAATTGTGTTGTATCAAATTTATAAATGTACTGACATTTTGATTCAATGACTGCAACAATATGATGATCTGGTTGTGATGAGTGGGGAAAAGAACTGTCAGTGCCCAATTTGCATTTCGACGTTAAATGGCATGTGGCAGTGTTCTATTTCCAATATGAAATGGCAAAGTGCAATCCAGTAGATAAACATGATTGATGCAGTGGCGATCGGTGAAGATTTTTAGCATTAGATCTATGCTGTTTTCTCAGCCATGTTTTGACCACCCCTACGCACATATTTTTATGAAAAATAACCCAAATCTCCCTCAAGTCACAAAATGGAACGAAAATTGTTTGCAAGAACAATCTTTTATAAGTGGTTCTAAATAGACTTACTATGATCGGTATGTGTAGGGTAGATTCACTCGTCTATCCTTTGATTTTGCAAATGTAATTTAATGTTTCTATGACTTCTGAGTTAGAATTGATTAATTACAGTTCAAATCAGAATCATCGTTGATTAGGTCATTATGTATCGACAAATTATACCAATGACATAGATCTAGATCTTACAATATTATAACTTGAACTAATAACATCTTACATCTACAAGTAATACACAGTGCAAGTACACAGAAAGATCATTAACAAGCAGCATGCCCCATTGCCCGATCTCTCTCACTCCTCTCCAGGCCTAAACTAAAATAATATTCACGGTTTTGCCGGTGCGCCCTTTTGACGAAGCGCTCAGTCTCTAGCCAAGATGCATCTAGGCTAGCCTACTTCGAGGAGTGTTTGACGGTAAATTAAAGAGAGAATTTGCAACACACACGGTACGCCGACTGACTAAGATTTTAACAAGTCGATAATAGCATGGGAAAAAGGCTAAGGCTTAGTCTACAGCGATTGGCTGAAGGCTAGCCTAGTCTCCAAACATCGCAACTATCTGCTCTCTGATTGGTGGATTGTTCTCCGGGATTGCGAATAGTAAACTCAAGTGAGTAATATCAATGAATAAGGAAGATTCTATTTCAGCAATGATTTTGAAATAGTAAACAGATGAATTGCCCGGCCTAAAATGACTCTAGGCTAAGCCTGATTAGCTTTAGTAGGATCGCCATTGAATAGATGTGCTCGGATTCAATAACAAATGGGTGAGCCTTATTGGCACTATGATTTGGTCAAAGTGGCACAATGGGTAGTGAGTTGGGTTGGCAACCGAAAGGTCGTGTATTCAAATCCCGGAAGGGAATTGTGACTTAACCCTAGGACAATGCTATTAACACTCATTGCCTCTATTTTGTGACGCTGTTTCTATGTCGACGCTAGGAGTTCAAATAAATGCCAAAAGACAAATTTTCCTTGAGGGATGAATATACTGGTATTTTATTATTTATTTAAAACAATCTATTTCATTCTATTATATGAGATAAATAGTGAAACGCCAAGATTATCGAATGTGGCAGAAAATCTGCCAAACTGGCAACCCGGTGCCAGACCAACTTGGGTCCACTTCCGGAAACCTTGAAATGTAAATAAATAATTAGGTTCATAGGGTCAGAGGGTGGCATGACAAGTTAGGCCTACCATGTCTGTCCTTATAGGCCTAGAACAAGCCTAGAGAGAATAATTCGGCTCTCTCTCTCTCTCTCTCTCTCTCTCTCTGTTATGAACACACCGTGAGCACAAACACACCTTTGTTTTTGTTTACATTTATTTTTTTACTTCTATGTCAGTGTCAACTGCTGGCCTACACAGGAACAACAAATATTTTTTGTGTGGCGGCGAGAACATGTGCCTTGTCCGCCGATTCTCGCTACATCAGAGTTTCACTGTAGAATGCCAGCTTTGGTCAATTTGACCTTACTACCTGTTGTCCAATGTGAATCTACTAGTCAATGTATTTGGACTGAAAGGTACCTGGAGAACATTGAGAAACAATTAACCAGGCAAAGGACAAATGTGACATATGTTTGCTTTTTTCTAAGCAACAGACAGCCCAGGTGTTTTAAATGCATCATCTTGGAAGGTTATTTTCAAGTCGATTTGATATATTTAATGATTTATTATTCTTTGTAATGATGGCAATTTGAAAACATTGAAAGCATTAAATTGCAGCTTTTAGGAGAGCCAAATTATAAACGCATGCTTATTAGGGCCTAAAGACTTTACTGATGTTGAGATATCTACCATCAATTATGTCGTTGAATTTATGAACAGTTTTTATTTCTTTCTCATATGACCATCACAATCATTGTCTCACAGCCATTCCATTTTTTAAAAAACTTTTCTAGTCATTGCAGGCAAAAATAATCTGTACAATGCCCAGTTCAGTAGCACAGATTTCTTCAGTTGCCCTCCATATTTCTAAATGGACACATAAACTAGATTTCAGTCATTGTCTAGCTCCAGGTCCATCAGTCTAGATCTAGATCTGATTCTACATTTTATAGATCCCTTATCACTGTAAATTATGTAATTTCTTGATTTACTTCTAGATCCTTGCAGCACTGAAAACACACACTAATGTTCCAATGACAGATTCCTCTGGGATTCCAGAGGTAACGTTTTTCCAATCTGATCTCTCCATTTTCAGATTCTTGCTGAATCCGGTTCAAAAGGAAGGACAAGGTTGTAATTCTTCTATTTCATCATTGAAATTTGTCTCATTGTTATGTGGGCATAATCCTAACAATGTTTTTTCTTTTCATCACCAGGAAAGGCCAAGTGATCCCTGTACTCAGCAAATTCTCAGAACTAGCTTCACATCTTTTGAAATTAAACTTAGCTGCTGGATCTGTGGATGCATTTCTCATGGACCTAGGTCCTTCATCTATGCAATTTGATACGGCTGAGAGAGGATTTAGTTTGAGTCAGGATGGTCCATTGGATATGCGGATGGATGGAATGCGGTAGGTGTATGACATGATTTTTAGTTATAAAAAGGACAAATTTATCATTGAGATAATTTGAATGCAATTATAGGCTCAGTATTTAGCTATTAAGTGGATTTCCGCTACCGCCATTTCCTCTGCTTAACTCCACTCCCTCGACAGCGGGCAAATCAGAAAATTTTCAAACTACCCACAAATTGGTATGTAATAATCTTACTTTGATAAATTGTTGGTTTTGATGTCAGCAATTCTACAGTTATACACATGTATTTGTACTTGAAGGTGGTTGAGACATCATTTTGCCTGTTCACCTTTACACAGAATGCTGAACTTAAAAAAACAACAACCCAAAAAACATGCTATCACAAATACTACAAACTATGTGGCCTAAATAGAAATTATATGTTCCTGACTTCCTAATCATAACAGTGTGGATGGTAAAGGGATTCATGTCTTGTCCAATAGGCATCAAGCCTGTTCTTGAAAAAATCCACCGAAGGAGCTGTGACAACATCATCCGGCAAATTGTTCAATGTGTTGATTGTACGGACATTGAAGGCATTTGCTCGGAGGTTCAGGCGGTGATGAAACTTTTGTAGTTTGAAACTGTGTTCCCTCTTTGTGCATCTGTTTGATGTTGTAAAAGCAGATTTTGGGCATTTGTATATATGTGCCCGGTAGCTCAGTTGGTCGAGCGTCAGACTGCCATGCGAGGTGGCCCGACTTCAAACCCAGCCATGCAGTGGATTTTTTTCGGGGCCCACTGTTCACCCAGCAGTATAAATGGGTAGCTAGGACTTTCCAGACTTGGCGATAGTAAAGTCGTTATGGAAAGCAATGGCAAACTACCACATTATGCTGTATGCCTAGTATAATTAGGGCTCTACCCCTAATTCCCCGACACTCAGTCATGGGTACGAGACTAAATTTGCTCTTTTTTTTAATATATATTTTGCATGTATTTGTATACATCTAACATGTCTTCTCATTTTCGTCTCTGCTCGAGACTGGGCAGTCTGAGGGCAGCAATCATACAGTATAATAATGGGTGTCTCGCAGTAATGGTCTTCTGTCACGATCACATGGAACGTTCCTCCTTTTTAAAAATTCTAAGGAGAGACCCATGTACAATCCATTTATATCAACAGCCACTTTATCGACATTATAACATACGAACATGTGTTTCGACTACAGAGTTTTTCCTTCACTACCTTTACTGAGAAATTTCTTTTATGTTGACTTTCTCTTTGCCTTCTTTGCTTCATCAACATGCTTCCTATACATGCCTACAAACATAAATAGGATGAAATATTAAGTTTTCAATACTACTGGTCAACCTACTCTATTAGTCCGCGTAACTGCAAAGCTCTTGATCTACACATTAGACCTAAGTACAGTAAGGACTCACACGCATGCTTTTCTTGTGCCGTCAACATCACAAACTTTCTATACTGATTATCTCCCCCTTGAAATTTTGGTTGTTGGCTTGGTATTTTTATTAATTAAAATTTTTATATATTCACTAGATATCTATTTTCCAAAGCATGTTGATATAATAAACAAATTCTATTGTAGCCATTGGTTCAGTGGCATTGTGCATTGGGCAAGACACAGTAATCCTTTATTTGCTACTCAATTTAGGTTCCTGATTGGAGGGGAGGTGGGGGGTTGGGGAGTTGTACACTGCATCATGGTGACTACCACCATTGACTTGAAATTGATGTCATTGCTTAATATATTATGTGCATACCAATATTGTTGTCTTTTCAAATGTTATGCATTGTCATTTACCATAATTTTCAGATAATAAGTCACTGCTGACTGCAAGCGACATCCCTTGATTTAAAAAAGCTAACAATTTTTGTCGTAAGATAGGTTGCACTGGACTAGAAGCCGCAGTACTCAAAGAGATCAAAATACCAGTAGACAACAATGACAATAATGACAATTGGTAGAAGAGCCTTAAGTGAATGTCATCAATACAGATTAAAATTAATTGAATTCCTCCTTTGTATGCGAGTGGAAGAGATGAAGGAGGGTCTCATCTTTCAAATGGTGTTTTATCATTGACATGAGCCTCATTTTCATTGTCTGAGTTTTTGTAAGCACTGCAGTGATGGGGTAATGAATTATGAGCACCAATAAGTGTGAAATCTCCTTTATAGTGCTATTTATTATTCATTTATGTTCCAGATATAAATGTAATAATATACAATTATTTCAGTTTATGCACCATTCGCAATGAGGTCATATCCACAGCCACGAACTTGCCCCAACAAAAGGGCATTTCAATAATTACATGTGATCAAATTTTTTGATAATTATTTCATAATTGAACAAAAAAAAACCCAACATGCATACAAAATTATTCCAATTAAAATAAGTATTTAAGCCAAGTGATTTCATTATGCAGCGGGTAAAATTGTAGTGCAGTGTCTTCGACTTCAAGGAAAATGTGCCTTTACTATGACTTTCATTGGGAGTTTAGATCTAGATCTACGTTTTTTTTCT